>OVAN01000994.1:0-46687 GCA_900406275.1 Anastatica hierochuntica | reverse complement strand
TATTATATAAAACTATTATGAAAAACATGTATTAGATTATAATTTTTCAGTATTATACATTATAGAATTTATGTTTATTTTGTAATTTTTCTTTTGAGATTATACAGTTTCCTTCTACTTAATTTTTTAAGAAGCTAGTTTTTCTTTTTTGTTAAATTATATCTTTTAAGAAGTAAATAACCAATAATAAGAAAGTTTATATTAATTTATATTTCTAGATTGACACATGTCACGATCTAAATTAAACATTGACGTATGTCGAAATCCGGTGAGTTACGATTTGCTTACGTATTGCGTTCACGTCGAACGAGTTCAACTTTATATAATAAGATAGTTTAGACATTACTTTTTGAGTCAAAATGTTAAGTTTTATACCAATTTTCTTTTTTGACATAAACTACAAAAGATATTAATAGCTAAGAAAATAAAAAAAAAAACTACGACAACGCCGCCGACCACCAAACGGAAAATGCAACAACAAATGGAAAATGTGAACAATGCAAACAAATAAAGTACTAGAAGCTTGTCAAACTTTGTAATTTTGCCCATCCATACAAAAGAAGACCGCAATAAATCATATGAGTCTGTACTGGTGAGAAATTGTCATGCTCAAACCTCAGCTCCAATTAATTATTTTCCAACTTATAATTCCTTCCAAAATTAGCATTGTTATAGATCCAATCCGTGCCAAGACGGCGAGAACAAAAAAATCAAACTGCTATGATATGGTATTTTCCGGAAAAACTTAGCCAAAAATTCCTGTCTCCAACTCCGAGTACTGCGACTAACCCACAACCAATCGAGTATGGCTTCTCCCACTCACGGTGGACGGCCAAAACTCTACGAGATTACTTTGTAAAGGTTAACGAGAAATATTATTGAGAAACTCCAGAAACTTTTAACGTTGTTGTTTTGAACACATTATTATGTTTTCTTCTTTATTATTTGTGAACAAAATAATAGATGAATATTTTGGCAAAATAACGAACAAAAGAATATAAAAACGAGTGGTCATATTTATAGAAATCATTTTTGTTGTTAACGAAAACAATTAATTTCAGCATTCTTGTCGAACATTACTCGCGACGGTTCGAGCCCAGAACTTGATTTGAGCTTTCATGTCTCTTCTCGAATCATTTGGAACCCAAACCGGGATCGGCTGACCCACCACCGCTGCAGACCGGCTTTTCACGGCGGCGCGTGGGATCCTCCTCTGTTCTTCATCCTCTTTTTCTTGTTTCTTCTTCTCCAATTCAATCTCTGATTCCTTCATCGTCAGAATCTTTTTCGTCCCGACGCTGCTTAACGTCTTACGCAGCGTTTTACGGTTTGGGCTTCTTTGTGTTTTGCTCACCATTTCTTGAATAGCTTCTTCTGATCTCGAGTTCCTAGGTGGTCTATGCCTTGGAATGCTTGATATCTACACAAAGTTTCAAACTTTCCGATCAGATTCATCACAACGTTGAGATTTTAAAACCAAACAGATTCAAGAACTAGAAAAAACTAAGAGAGACAAAAGTGTTCACCTTTTGGATATTCTGTTTCGTTGGAGTACACCCAGATGAAGAGCTAGCGATGGCTTCACGTATCAAGAAACCCATTCTTGAATCATCGCTCTCTTGATCTTGGAACTCATCTTTATCATCTTCTCTTCCTATGTAACTCGGTAATGTCTGAGTTCTCTGCAAACTCCCTCCCGTTGGGCAACACTGAACACTATTGTTATTACTTCTAGTAACTGTTCTGTTTCTTCTTGATCCTTCTTTAATCCCCTTTTCTCGAACCACAGGTTCCTTCTTCTGCAAGTAAGTTCTTCGTTCTTGAACCTGAATCTTCTCAGAGAATTGTCTTCTCATCTTGATTACCTTCTCTGACTTGTTGCCTCCAACTTCTTTTCTCTCTATACATGGTGATGAGACCGAGTTTCCCTCCACGGAGGCTTCTAGAACCTTCTTCTTCTCTGAATTCGGTGATTCGGGTTTGAGAGAAGAGGAAGAAGGAGGAGAAAAAGGGTAAGGATCCGAGTGGCAGTACCTCAAGATTCTTGATCTTCTGTCAAGTAAGTTATCAAAGAACCAGAAATCTTCAAGAAGATCATCAATGGATTCGAATTGTTCCAATGGTTGATGATCATTAGAAGTAGAATCCATTTTCTAAAAGAAAAAAATATTAAGAGAAAGGAGATAACAAAAAGAGATAAGTATTTGTTCTTTCTTTCTTTGTTTCTTCGTTGTTTTGTTGGGTTTGTATTTGAAGCATAGATTCTGGAGACTTATTACTAGGTGCCCATGTGGGCAACCATTCAGCATTTATTTTTTCTCTTTATTATGTTGATTTTTTTTAATGTTTTATGTGGAGGCTATTTTTTTGTTTTTATTACATAGACAGAAACAGAAATCTGAGTGAAAACAAAAAGGGAAATAAATTGAGACACATTCCTAATGTATTTGAATAATTCTTTCAATTTCAGTTATTATGATATTAGAATTACAGACAATGGTTTAACATGTCTAATTTTCTAATTTCTTATTTAGGAAGTGAAGAAATTACACTGCATTATTTGACAAATTAGTAAACCAAAAAAAATGGTTTTGAAGAAGAAATAACAAAATAATTAAGGAAATAAGTGGATAATTTAATTAAAAAAATGAAAGTATTTCTGGCAACAACTAAGAAAAATAAGGTTTTGAACAAAAGTATGATTGCTAAGAAACGGCATAATAAGCCCTGTCATGACAGTCAACATGCCATGTGATTCATAAAAATAAACTAATACTAGTATGTAACAAATTGGCTTCTCTATAATACTAAAATAACACTGTTTTTATTTATATTATATGTGTATACATTCTTTGTTCTTCATCGCCTCCTACGCGACAGCTAAGAATTATAGTAACCTAATAAATACAAAGATTTTTTTGATAAATATTAAAATGCATATGTAGTATATATAGTAGTGTAAAAAGCAATAAATCTCGAGCTCTGTAACCTATAATATTCTTCTCCAGTTATAGTCTTACATTTGCATATGGCTATAATTAAAACATCAATTATGTTAATCAGCCGTCATCTTTTTATTGCATGACATGTGGCTAAGGCTAATTAGTTATGAAATATAAAATGAATTTAGAGCTGCGTACCTTTCTGATTTGTTGACGATGCTGAGGAAAAAACAAGAATGCTTCAGGGAAGTTATAGAATCACATCACATCATCTTAGTAAATCTAAAGAGAAAGATATATTAATTAGCAACCAAAACAGAGAGGCAAAAGAAACTGCTGATTCTTTTTCATACCTCTAATAAGATTTGGTTTTTGAGTTGAACAGAAGATAAAAAAAAAAGATCAATTACTCAAAAAAGGCTTCATCTCAGTTGCAATCAACTCTATGAGAGAGCCAAGGCACAACCTTTCATATTTACAGTGCAAGGAACTGTCATCTTCAGTACTTACTGGAACCAGTATTCCATCACGGAACATGAATACTGGTTCAAGCCAAGTCTTAGTGGTTGGATATTTATCTGATTCGCTCTGTCGCTCTTCAGCAGAATGACTGCAACATTCGACCAAGGACAGAAAAATACCAGGTAAGCTTTTGCAAGAACATGCTTCAACCTTTGCTTCTTGTGTAGTAGTATCATGGTTTTTGGCAGATATGAATTTTCTAACAGCAGCAATTAGCTCCACTGATAATGAAGACACTGCATCATGTATGCTCTCTGTTGTGATGCAGTTCTTACCGCGTCTCAATTCGCGAGTAACTAATTTATGCATTGAATCTTGGAGGATTGAGAAACACTGGGAGCAGCAACGGTACAAACACACCAAACTATGGCCACCGATAGGACTGGTGCTTGCAGTTTTAACTGGCTCAGGCATGTTGTTCGCAGATTCTAAGCTATGAACTCCATCCTGCGCTTTACCATTATATGAATCAGCTGATTTGTGTGGATCTTTCAGGGAGATAGAATCAGATTTCCCAGATTCAAAACGCTCGTTTTTGGAACTAGCTGTTTCTTGCAAACCTGTTGCTGCAGTTTCTACCTTGCGTGATCCATGGTGATTTTCATTCTGTTCATTATCAGCTGCAGGAGAGTTAAGATCAAGGAGGACAGTCTGCCGAAAGGAACTTACTCCTGAATCCTCAATCATCATTTCAGAATTTGAAGTAATGTCACCATTCTCTCTGATCAAAGTTATACCATCCGTTCCGTGGGTTGTATGTCGTCCAGTATCTTCAAGAAAAGGTTCATGATTTGTTCCATTGTGACCATTTGTAATATCTATAACTGGCTGATGATTGTCAGTAAGATTCTTAGATGCTATAGGGTCTGGACAATTCATGTTTTGAGTATCTTCTTTTGTGTCTTCTTCTGACCCCTTTGATCGATCAGATGTTCCTTGCTCAGTTGACTCATTCCCCACTGATCGATTGACTACAGAACAAGAGAACGGTTTCGTTGTCTCTGTTTGAGCATTCGATTCTAAACTGTAAACAATAAAGCTGTGTTACATAATGCAGCAAGCTTTAGAACTAACATATATAAAACAAAATTTTGCAAGGCGTACCTTCGCATTGCATATACCCAACTATTGACCATATCTTCCAGATAAGCAACTTGAGACAAAATTCGAATATACCGACATCTGTCCTTTCCAACATCGATTTTTGCATTGATCCGCCCTACTAAGAGCTCAAGAACTTTCCGTAACTCAATGGAGACTTCCCTCAGTGATACATAGGTTCCTCTATATGCCGATAGTCCAACAGCGACAAGGCCTCTGACAATGCCAGATGAATCTTTGCCTTTAACATTGTTGGAACCGGAAGCAGTAACAGTCTGGTCTGATGAATTACAAGAACGAATGATACACGAATTAAACGGCCATCCTCTCCAAGGACCAGAAACATCTGCACTTGGCCCTTCCTTAAGCTTTGATGTCACCCAACAAAGCTCAGCAAATTGAGGATACTGCAGAATTTGATAACCAAATGTAGAGACAGCTAACTGCAAGCTTGATTTCGCTTTCACATTTATGTTGGTCGGTAGCTGTGGCTCTTTTAAAGAAGTATCATCAAGAGGTGTTGATCTAACACCTGCATTTTCCTCTGCGCCACGATCAGTATTATTCTGAAAGGCTGCACCTCCGCAATCCTGGTCAGGCTCCCCTCTTTTGTATTTCTTATGTAATGAATACTGAGTATGGGTTCCCTGATACACCAAATGAAGAAACACTTGGATTGCCCGCCTTGACAACTCAGTAGCAGACAAGTCAATGGCCATGTCTTGGTCAGTATTTTCAACAACTTGTACGGTGAATTGTGGAACAGCCTCAGACACAGCTGGCTGATTTTCCTTTGATGGGTTGGTCCTAAAGAATTGTTGTATCTTAGGAGGAAGAAGTTTGTAGGGAATGGCAGAAGTAGCCTATCACAAAAAAAAACAATTTAGTCTAGAGTATCGCAGTCTTCTCAGAAACAATTTTAGCTAATCAACGAAGTTGGGAATGCAAAGATTTGAAAATGACAATTACACAAAACTAAGGCTTATATTACCCTTCACAAAACACAACTTTTAAAAATAGAAAATTAACCCAAAGTAACTAAATAAGCAAGAAGTCCAGACAACCCATTATCAACTGCCCAAACAAGGAAATATATCGGAGAAGGCATTAAGGAAGAAATAAGTTGAGCTTACCAGAATCATCATCTTTGTAGAAACTCTCAATGATTCTACTTGCTCAAAAAATGTGCTCCAAGCATGTGAAACTCGAGCAAAATTCTGCAACTCCTTCTTCTCTACCATTTCTGCACAAACGGGAGAGCAATTTTCGTTTACAGGATCATCATCATAATCGACCTCGTCATTCAGTGGAGTTTCTGTCTCTACAGCCCACAAGTCAATCCTTGGCATGAATACCACACATGATTTCCTGCTAGCACATTTAACTACAAGCAAAACAAACATATCAGTTAGTAAGTTCCTTGGAAATGGGCTAGGACCAAGAAAATAAAAAAAAGTTGCAAATGATTAAAGACTACAAGAAAACATATATATGGTTTGCCTAATATACAGCAGGAAAAGTTTAATCATAAAAAAACGTACTTAATAAGTGAGTTACACCTAGCACTAGATTCCCATTTCCTTCTTGTGAAATTGTGGCCGAGTCTATCTTCTGCATCTCTGCATTTCCAATAAAACAATGCAAGATACAAGAAGCAAGGTGTCGTTGACCAGATTTAGGTCCTCCAGCAATAAGCACTCGGAAACCTGACTTACTCATTGAATCTAGAGAGGCATTACCCAAAAGCCCAGGATGTCGGCAGACTCTGTGTACCATGAATTGTGCAGAAGCCGAACTAGAGTCGCCAGCACCATGAGTGCTTGCAGCAGACCTAACCAAATCACATCCTCCATCCAGTATACCAGCACAAGAAAGTCTTTGAACTATATCCTTTACAACATCTACCTCCTGGAGAAAGCTCTTAACATGAGACCACCAACAACCCTCTATCTTCTTGTCATTCATAGCAGAACAGATGACATTTTGGACATCGACCACAGCTTTGGAAAGAAGAGCTGGTAGCAAGATGCGTTCTTCAAGATGAAAAGCAACAAGTAAAGAACATAATGGCAGCAATAAAGATGGCACCAAGTAAACAGGAAGAGGAGAAGAAAATATATCGCTAGCTGCCATTCCTGCTCCTCTACGTGAACATGGGGGTGGGGAGCGGGATAAAGCTTCCAACCAATCCCTTTCTTCAACTGAGAAGGATGGAAGAACAGCACGATTACTACTAGTCATTCCCAACTCTGCAGCGGTCAACGATTCTTGCAAAGGGAAACTCCTATTTAAGGCAATCATGGCAGCTTGTGTGCAGAGAGCTTGAATATCTGCACCAGCAAAACCCGCAGTTTCTTTAGCAATCCAGTTGAGCAAGTATCCAGACACAGGCTTAGGCCACTTCCTAGTATGAAGTGAGATGATTGCAGCCCTATCATAAACTGATGGTAGTGGAAAATAGATCTCCCTATCAAACCTCCCAGGCCTCCTTAATGCTGGGTCAATAGCATCAGGGTAGTTTGTTGCACCTATGACCACCACTGAACCACGTGACTTTAAGCCGTCTAGTAAAGCTAGCAAAGTGGATACAACGGAGCTGTGTGTTTGATCTTGCTGCCTTGACCGCTTGGGAGCGAGACCATCTATCTCATCAAAAAATATGATGGATGGTTGGCATTTTTCAGCAACCTGGAATAAGAGCCTCAGCTGGCGCTCAGCATCACCAACATATTTTCCCAGGCAGTCTGCCCCTTTACGGGCAAAGTACGCGATCCGTCTATTACCACGAGCGAGAGAACCAATCAGAGCTCTAACCACAAGGGTTTTTCCAGTTCCAGGATGTCCATGCAAGAGAATACCTCTTGGAGGTGTAAGTCCAAGGTTATCAAAGAATTCTGGATAAAGTAAGGGTAAAAGAACAACCTCTTTCATACACTGAGTTACACTCTCAAGCCCAGCAACAGAGTCCCATCCCTCAAATACCTTTCCATTCTCAGAATCAAAGCCTCCAATATACTCGGGAGCAACTCTCAACAGATCTCGATGTAATCTCTTGCTTTCACGTTTTAAAAATTCTTCATCTTCTCCACATTTCTCAAACCACTTCTCTTCTGCGTCCACATCCTTACGCCAGGCATCATTTGAGTGTTTCCTCATCTCCAACCGCATCCTCTTGGCTTTCATCTTCTTCATTCTGACTTGACACTGACGACCATGGGGTTGGAAATGATGTCTATGGTCTGTGCAAGCAATCAGAAATTTACGGTGATCAAAGATGCAACCATTAGCTCGTGCACAAGGCTGCAAAATACAGAATACAACAAAGAAGTCGTCAGAGCATGATACATTAACAGTTAAAGCTGCAAGTTCATTAGCCTATATCTCAGAGGTGATAAGGGAAAACCAGAGAAGGAGTAGAAATAGACCAAATGATAGGTTCTTGGACATCGATCTACACGACAACCGATCGTTGCCCCAGGTCTTGCACAGCGAGTGCATTTTAATGACTTCCCTCTGTATAGTGCTGCCCTTATATTCTTTAAGCGTCCTACACCAGCAAAGTAAACCTGCATGAAGAATAGCAATGAGGGATACACGATGTAAAAGATATATCAATATTTACAAACAATCCCAACCAAAAAGACATTACAAGACAAAAGCGAGAGAAAAACACAGAACTGAAAAGAGAAATAAACAGTAATACTCTAACCCATTGTGTATCAATGAACCCAAGAAACATACAAGTATGAAGTGCTAAACACATGTGAGTGCACCTAAGCAATGAAAAGGCGTGTTACGTCAGAATCATGTATTACCTCAGGACTCCATACGGCACAGTGCTGATGAACCCAAGTTCCAGAAATTCCATAAAGATCGTTTATCGGGCCCAATAAACGGCCAAGCCATCCAGGATCATCGCCAAAACCATCCAATATGTCATAGTTTGGCTTCTCTGAAGATGAATACCCGCTATGTGCCTCTATGTCACTGTCACCATTATCTTGTATCAACTTCTTCGGGTGTTTGCCATCAGCGCCAACTCCACACAAACCACAACGTCTGCCTTGTTTGAAGAGCGGCTTACAAAGTTTATCTGGTGAAGTGCGAATGGAGTCAACTACCTTGTTGCGAGTTTCATTCTGAACAGGCAACTCGTCAAGCATTTCCACACTTTCATCCCCTCTATCACGAAACTCAATTTGTTCTGTGGTCTTATCAGTTGATGGTGTTCTAGAAACACCTTGCTCTCCGATGTCATCATTCTGTTTCAAACTCTCATTAACCTCCATGGTAGGTTTTTGTAGTAGTTCAGGATGTAAAGCATTTCCCTTTTGTGTCTTAACATTATCAGCAAAATCACTATCACCCCCTATTAAACCATTGCCATCTCCACTTTGAGAAACCCTTACACCCACCTCCACCTCCACTTCCTCATTCTCAGCTCCGTCAACTTCCATCTCAATCCCTTCCATTTGATCCCCACTGTCACTTTCCACTGCTTCCATTCTAACATTAGTATCAGCAGTAGTTCCATCCACACTAGCTTCAACCTCACTTCCTGTCTTCTCTGCACTACCTTGCGTCTCACTTTCCCCCTCTTCATCACTATACTCATTTCCAGTATGTTCTGTTCCATCCTCACTATCAGTCTCCATTCCATCAACTTCAGCTTCATTTTCACTCTCTAAAACAACTGATCTTTTGATAGTCTTCTCCTTCTCATCCTCCTCTCCAACTTCACTGTCAGCCTGCGTTGATTCCTCAGATTCGCTAGCACTCTCATCTTCAGCATTACTGGTACCCGACTCTTTTTCGTCATCTCCAGAACTTTCAGATTCCTTAACTTTGACATTCCTTTTTCTTTTCATCAGCTTCCCACCATTAAGAGTTTCGCTTCCCTTGTCCCTTTCTCTTGCCACTGATTTTTCTCTCAAATCGTATGGTCGGTTTCTGAAAACAAGCTTTCTATTTCTCTTTACCACATTTCTCTGTCTCCCACTTGCATGAAAACCAACGCTCCTCCTCCTTGACCTCAACCTGGATTTCCAACTATCCGGGGTATCCAAATCACCATTCTCCTCCTTCCCCACTCTCCCTAGACTACTAGTAGATACTTTGGAACGCTGCCTTTTCTTTG
Organism: Anastatica hierochuntica; assembly: GCA_900406275.1. NCBI lineage: Eukaryota > Viridiplantae > Streptophyta > Magnoliopsida > Brassicales > Brassicaceae > Anastatica > Anastatica hierochuntica. The sequence continues at coordinate 36,985 of OVAN01000994.1, read as the reverse complement.
GAGGAGGAGGAGACGCGTCTAGGATGGACGGTATCCGCCTGACCCTTGAGCTCCGCCTAAGTTCAGAGTCAGCACAAGCCAATCCAGACCCACCATTTCTATCTTTCGACTCTCCGTGGTTTTTGTTGTACTCCTCCTCACATATTGAAGCAAGCTTCTTACTCTTCTTCCCAGCAGGAGAACCCGAATGCTTCTGATACTTCTTTACCTTGCGCGAGGATCTCATGACAAATCAACAGGCATACAACTAATCTTCTCGACACCGATCAAATGAACATAAAGAACAATCGAACGCACAGCTTCCGAAACTGAGCTCGTGAGAAGGCAGGGCTACGTTAACCACTGCGGCGGAGATGCTTTGAGAAAACGAAGCCACTAACCTTAGCTCCACCGTCAGCCCAAATTTGCAGAATCAAACCAATCGAACCCAAAGTTCCAAACCCTAAGATCCTAATTTTTACTAAATTAGCTTGTAAATGATGAAGTAAAGATCGCTGTGAAACAATCGAAATCTCTTTCCTCCGGTAACTTCGTTTCTCCGACGATAACTCCTCCGCAATTTAGCATCGGAGACTCAGGGTTCCACGGTTGCGCAAGTCAAATAGAAACTCGAAAATGAAAAACAAAAGTTACAAGTCCCATAAAATTTTAAAATATTTTTTGTTTACTAATTTTCCTTCCGTATATCTTCTAACCACGCTCCTGTGATGCGAGTGCATCTCAGCCGCGCTATACCAAAGTCATAGAGGAGTAAGCACAACCGTTGATCTCTCAAGGACTAATAGAATAAGGCCTAGACTGGGCCTAGTACTGGGCCTCAGTTTTTTGCTAATTCTTTTCTATAAAATCTCATAAGATTCAGAAAAAAATGTGAAGCTCTTATACAAACCAACAACTCCACATCTTCCTTTAGAGCTATTACTTGATTCGGTTCTTGAACAGAAACTCGACGTTTCTCATGTTGGACTTGCTCCTTCGAGCTGTGATCTTGAATACTGCACCATCCGCGAGCATCCGTTGCACCACCCTCGTGATGTTCTTTGTGTCATCAATGCCTAAATGGTGACTTCCCATCAGCCTTATTCCACATTGCCTCATCATTGACACCATTCCTCTTGCCTGTCATGTACCATCATGATAAGTACAAAGGATGGATGAGACAGCGATATATGTCCAACTTACCTCACGTCCATAGAAGTTCAAGTAGACGTCTTTGAGATTAATCCACTCCATAAAATACTGCGGAAGATTGATATTTGAGACTACACATTGCTCAGGAATCTTGGTCTTTATATCCCAATTTCCACTGATAACATTAGCTTAACTAATTAGTATCCAAAGATGGCAGGAGCTCTGGAAAACTATTCGATCTATGGCAACAGTTTTCACAATACGGTTTTGAGCATAAGGAAACAACGAGAGAAACTCAACGATTCCCATAGCAAGCTCATCTCTTATGATTAATTCTCACCAAGTTACAAAAGCTGCATCTTTCAAAGCCCCGTTTGTGTCTTTACCCCACAAGCCATGCTCAGCTAACCAGCTTTCAAACTCTTCAACAACTTGCTTAAATGGAATAGCTGTGTCATGCCACACACTGCAATTCGGCTTTCGAAAAGTTAGCGTGACAATCTCAAAATCCAAAGAAGAAAAAAGAGGTGTTTGGAAAAGACCGTAAACTCTAAACCAACTCTTATAATTAACCATCGTATTTTCTGGTGGCAGAATATAATCAACTACAGATAGCATTCGGAACATATGCAGAAAGGATCATATTAAAGCAACTAAAAAAAACAACATAACAAGCATTGCAGCTGTATCTATATCTACACTCAGAAGTAAGATAGAAGCAGCATACCGATCAACACCGAGTTCGCCGTATTTGCCTTCAATGTATTTGTTAATTGCTTGCTCACCCATTTTGGTGGGTCTTACAAACCTTATGAAGTTTTGAGAGGACAAACAGTCAACCACATTGTGAAATCCAGATTTGAGCAATAAAATTCCCAAACATATATTTCTAGCCGCTCTTCTCACCTGTACTTACACATCTTACTTCATTGATACAAAAACTAAACCTTTCAGACACCCACAGATGGCCAGACCCATTGAACATTATGAAAAGCTGTGTAGTTAAAGGTAAGAAGCTGTTAAAACCTGTGAAACAAATCTACGACTTCCATGGTTTTTGCGTCTACAATCAAAACAGGAAACTCAAGAATCTCAACTTTTCCTTCCAAGTCAAGAACCAAGAAAAAGTTGAATTCTTGTGACTTCTTTCTCTCAAGATCAGAAGCGAGCACCCGAAGTTCCTTGGAACAATCATGGTTGAAAACTTCCAAATGAGCAGGATCATCCATCTGAAGTTACCAACATAAACTCCATTTACTACGAATGATTGGCGATTATCTAAGTACAACAATCGGATAAGGAATAATGAGAATGATCGAGATAGAAATAATAGTCTCCTGTATAGGAAAACAAGTTCCAATCTCGTTCAGACATTCCGTCGAACAAGTCGCGGACACTGTATAGTTGATCAAAATTTCTCAAACAACACCGTTTGTTTAGTAAACACAGAGCAGAGACAAACCAAAATCTAGCAAGACATGGACTTTTTGATTCCGCTGCAGCAAAAAAAAAACAAACACAGTATAACAAGAAAGATGAATCGCAAAGTTTTCACCTTTGTGCACTTCCCGTGAGTGTGATACAAACACAAAGGTCTCCATCTCGGAGTTTCACTTGTTTCCACTAACGAAAAAGAAGAAGGAGAAGACGAGGAAATATCAGGCGGAGACGGAGACGGAGATGAAGATACAGAATGTGATGAGTTGCATAGGATTTGGTTGGTCTGTGCTAAAGCAGACGTGACGGGATGAGAGAATTTGCTAGCACGGAAAGGAGTAATTCTGGAAATAGAAACCCTAAATGCAGAGAAAGCAGACGCCATTGTCGTCGTATACGAATAGCATGGAGGTTGAAGAAGACGACGCCTCTCGAGTTATTCAGGCGGTCAGATAAACTGCTCAATCCAAATCGAACCAAAATTAAAATTTGTAAACCAAACCGATTTATATCCAACCCAAACTCTAAACCAAACCACTAAAAATTAAATAAACCAACTTAAAATTATACAATCTATTTTCTCAACGCCAAAAACGATAACAGTATCAAACCAAATTGCATGAGAATGAACTCAAACTTAGCCAAAACGAGTTGAATCAAGAGCAGTGATATTTGCCTATTTACATCCAAGAGTGAAAACAATTGATAGTAGCACACATAACGTTACTAACAAAAAAAAGAGCCAAAAAAATAGAGAACTTGATTCATCGCAGCGCCTAAAACCCGGTCTAATAGATGTTTGAACTAATCTTGATTGTCTACTGCTGTAAAGTCTTCAATCACTTCAGTCCTATTAGATTGTTTGTTCATCGACCGCATCTCCTCGATTTCAAACTTCAACATTGGATCACAGACCACTTTGTTATTCTGCAGTCTACCTCGGCATGCTGAGGATTTGAAAGTGTGCCGTAGGAATCACAAATCAGTATGGAAGAACAAGAGAACCGTGGTGTGTCAATAAAATGTTTGAGCAAGAACTACTATTTTACCTGCTATAGGACATTTCGCATTGTGGTTTTTGGCCATGTAATGCATGATTGCTGCTTTCTCGTAGATGTGTTTACAATCCGTACTGCAACCAGAGAAGGATCGCAAAGATCAGTTTACTGCTTGATCGTGTATGAATTGGTGAATAAACAAGAAATTCCCAAAAGGCTGCTATCATTCATGTAATCATCAAGCAGAAAACGTGTCTACTTCTAGATGATCTATGGCCACGTTTGGAACGCAGCAATCAGTATTGGGTAAATATGGCTATAAAGATTATCTAACATAGACATCAAGTATGGTAGAGGACTAGCAAATCATCCAAACAAAGCAAGATATCCGAGTTATAACAGAAAACAAAAACAAAAGATCAAGACATCCATTGTACCTGCGAACTGGATCTGCTAGTTCAGTAACAGGCTTCCCACTCAAAGGGCATATCGTGTTCAAGAGAGGGCACTGAGTACTGGTCATGACAATGTCCTCTTCATCGTCACCAGGCATTGGCTCACCTGCATGATGAACATTCTGCAGAAAAATAGTGACAAACAATAGACCTATACAATTAAAGCTAAGAATTTCAGCGAACAATGGCGTTATTCTGAAAAAAGAAAACTGAGGACTTAATAAATCAATGATATAAAACGTCAAAAAGGCATACCCAGACTGCTTCCCTAAACTGGCGCATCAAATGATCATTTTGTGGCACTGAAGAACTTGTAGCCTTGAGCTTTGTGAACTCATCGTCAAGCAACTTCTTAAAGTCAGTTAACTGCAGTTATTAGAGCGAGTCATAATGTAGTCTGCTAAAACCAAAAGTAAGCAACCCAATAAGCATTCAGAATAACACATGAAGGAGGAATTTGTACCTCTCCCCCAGGCTGGTACCCATTTGCAACAGATTGAATTGCTGACGAACGATGAGCACAATCACCATATAATTCCAACAGCTCAGCCACAGAATTTTCAAGTTCTTTAACCTGTTGAACCCAAAATATGGACAGAAAAAATCAAAAACAGACATCACGGAAATAAAGAGAGATGTCATAAGCCTCATAACACGTTGTACAGAAATTCAGTTGAGCCAAGAATCAAACAAAATCGAACAATGAAATCCAAGAAGTTCCCACCAGTTATAGAGATGAAACTAATGATTATTAGCCAATACAAACACTCAAGGAAAGCAAACGGCTTTCCATTGAAGTTCTTAAAGAAACGAAGTTAAGCAGCTACAACTGCGTTTACGGCTAAGTTCTTAAAGAAACAAAATGCTAAAAATTTGAATCCAGAATAATAAACCACCTTGTCAGTTTGATTATCTCTCTCTAACTCAACAGCAATGTTCTTCATCATAGTCACAGCTTTACGGATGTCCTGCAAAAACAAAAGAAAAACTAAACAAAGCTACTCTACTATGAATGCATAGGAACTATAGGATCCAAATGAGAAATCATCCTCTTTTTCATTTCCGACTAGCGAAACCCATCATCAGCCGAAGCTCATAACTCTCAATTTCTCAGAAATCGATATTCCAAAAGAAGGGGAGAAATAAGAGAAAGGTGGTTTGAACGGAAAATACTCACAGCAATTGAGGAATTGAAATCGGATACAAGAACCAAGGATGCATTTTGAATCCTACCGGCAACTCCGTCGGAAGAAGACGCCGACGCCATATTAATCGTCCGCTCCAATTCTCTCTTCTTTCGAGGTTTGTTTTGGAGGGAGAAGAAGAATAAAGAAGACGAAGAGAAATAGAAAATGGAGAGAACAAAATGCGTGCCGTCTTCAGCTGCTATAAGTGACATGCAGTGGAAGAAACGGTGTCGTCTCAGTGCCATCCATTATCCACTTGTTTAAAGCCCGAGAGTCGTAAGCCCAATCCACTCCGCAGTTACAAACTTCATGCCGTTTCTGCTAACATAAAATTATTCAAACGCATGGGTAAGACATGCAGACAGACTTAAGATGGCATGCAGTGTTAAGATGCAGAGACCATCAAACGACGTCGTCTTCCGTCCAATCCTGTTTCTCCCGACGGGACTCGACGGAGTCGCTTTGCTTTCGCCTCCATAGCTCCCATCTTCTTCTTCTTCGTCGTCCATCATTTTGTTTTTCTACCGATCAATTTTATTGTTTGAAACATGACTGATGAAGACAGAGACTGGAATTTTTATCTCAGAATCCTAAGCAATAGCGCGCGAGATTCCACAGATCCTGCTTCTGATCCATCTGTACTACAATCAGTAAGCATCATCCTCTTGTGTATGCATATATTTACAGAAGCTTTCGATGGCGAAATGATTCAGTGATTGGGTTCTGTTTGAATGTGGTTGAATTAGGTGAAGAAGCTACATGGGTTCTGTAAATTGGAGAAATCAGATGATCTGGTGGCTAGAATTTATCCGCAAATCAATAAGGTCTTCCAACGTTTTGTTGCTTCACTTTCTCAGTCTGAGTCTGGTACTCCTAAAGGCCTTCTCTTGCTAGTATGTTACTAATCTCTCTGAGAAATTTTTTGAATCTGTGTTTAAGCCTTGTTTCAGCGATTACCCACCAGATTGATGAGTGTTTGCTTTTAAAATTTTGGTTTTGGTCTATTGTATGGTGCATTGAAGGATCATTTGTTTGTGTTTTAGGCCATTCTTCAGTTTTTTCTTGATTTTGGAGATATGGTTCTGCACGATGCTGACCCAAGTTTGAGGACATTCTTCCGCTCGTGTCTTAGCCGGTAATGGACTTTGCTTACATTTCAACTAGTTAATCTTGTGGCTCTCTTGCTCATTCATGTTTGCTACAATCCCTTCATGTAAATATTACTTGTGTATTTTATTAAAGCCATTTGTTCATCTTGTCATTATTTTCCTTGTAGTGAATTCTCAGATACTGCTGTTGCTGAGGCAACTTGTGAGTTTCTTATCGAGAACAAGAGAAAACTCTCGTCGTGTTTCCCAAATTTACTCCCTCAGGTATAAGCTGGATTGACTAGCCATTTGATTTCAAAAACTTGCTTTTGCTTTCAGCCTCATGAAAGTTACTCAAAAATATAGAAATGAGTATGGTGGCATTGCTTTATTCAGCGTCAAGATAGAAAGCAGCCTCATTAAAATTACTTGGAAAGCATAGTGGTTTAGCTTTCAGCTCAAGAAAATTACTCCTCTTAATTATCAGACACCTTTGTTGATTCATATGTGCCTCAACAAATGTAACATCAACTATATTCACGGTCCCCTTACTTTTATGCAATCTAGCTGTTCAACACTTTATAGGTCTTCTTTTGCTTCCATCTTTCGTAGTCAATGTCGGTCGCATTTCCACTGCTTGAGCAATGAAGCCAAAACATATATACCATCTTCTCTACCTAATACAAGAAATTGCATTTGCAGTTTTTCCCATTGTTGCTTAAGCTCATTGCCTGGAATTGGGAGAAGTAAGACGAAATAGTCATGCCATGTTGTTAAAGAAAATTTCATTAGTTATCCATTTAATCACCTCAATGAAATGCTAGTTGATGCTTCGTATTTCAGGTTGGAGAAATCCTTCCTGAAGATATTTCCAGGACTGATATCACCTGGGTCATTTCTTCCTCTGTTTCCATCCATTCTAGACTTGCCAAGTGAGTCCACTCTGTTTATCTAAAAAATGCTACTCGAGTTCATAGATTTATTTGTATTCTAGTTTTGGAAGCCAGCTACTTAGCTAACTCGCAAGAAATCCATGTTTTTGAACCTGCGTAATATTTCTGCGTTAATGCTTGCTCGTATGTATCTCTCCGCCTGATTGAGATTATGTGTATTTGCATGCTAATTACGTATCTTTTTGTTAATTTTTTGCCAGTGTTGGTTGTGGCATTAGAAAAAGTGGAAAGGAGCTCTGGGTCGGGTTCAAGGGTTGGAGGTAGCATTGCTTCAATCCAGAAGAGTGCAGCTCCGGAGGTCACATATTTCAGAAAAAAACATATAATTGGTAGACGGTTCACAGATAGTCAATGAATGACAAGAATCCCTGTGAATGCAGATGCTTCTTGCCCTTATGGATGAAGCCTATACTGGTTCAACCATCGGGGATGGAGGGGATGACTCAGAATCTGAAGATAACAATACAATTGATGTAGCTGATCCTCTGTTTCTGGAGCTTCTCAAGGATGAAAATGATGGTCTAGCTGTATGCCTTCTGCCTCGATTTTTGCATTATTCAGAAGTTCCAACAGAAAATAGTTCCATATAAATGTTGGAGTAAACTTTAAGGGATATGTGACAATTGGTATTTTTCCATCACCTGATATTTTACAGATTGAACTTTTTTTGTCAACTTTGTGCTGCAGGAAAGACACCGTGCTTCTCCTGCATTAAATGCAGCACTGCAAGCTGCTGCAAGTGGTCCTCGGTCAGAGAGGATGAAGCAGACACTCAAGATTGCTCCTCAACTTCTTGATGTCTACTTTAGTGTTGGTTTGCGGGATGCAAATGACTGTAAGATAACTTACTGTCTTTCTATTGTTATTTTTAGTTTTTAGAAGGAAACCAACGTGGTTAATCCTTTGACCACTGTTGAGTCCGTTATACTTGTTTTCTTTCCTCTACAATGCTTCTTTTCGTTGCAGCTCTGATCTGTGCATTAATCCCTCTACTCATGACAAGAAACTCTACAATGTTTCCGGATAAGAATTTTTCTCATGAGGTATCACGCATCTTATGTACTGTATAGATGATCTATCCTTTTTTGTATATTATTTCCTTAGTACACCATTTAGATATGCTATTTGGCAATTAGTACACCATTTAGACATGCTATTTGGCAATATTTGTTAATTACTTTCTTTTGGAGCTGATTGAATAGTTCGTCGATATTCAATTGTTCTTCAGAAATGCCAAGGCTATTGACCTTTTAGTGTATGAAACCTGTATTGTTGCCATATCGAACCTTATCTTACATAGATACGGTATGTGTTACAGATCCGTAGGAGGCTACTGGAATTCGTGCTAGCTGCATTTCAGAGGTCTCCAAATTTCATCGCGCTGTTGAAAGTAATGTTTTTTTATTTCCTTTCTTTGGTTTGTTTTGGTAATAGCATTAGAAATTGGGATAAGGGTGAATTTATACCAGTAGAAATGGCAGTCAAAATCTCCATGGTTATATAGCCTTATGAGTACGATATATTTTCTGAAGTTTAATTTGCTGAAACTCATTCGTAACTTCTTACATAATGCAGAAGCCTATAATTGACCGGCTTGGAGAAGCTTATGATGACCCTGCTAAGGTCAGTTTCTAATTGTTCCATAGATGCTGTGTAAGATCGTGTTCTCTAAAACATTTTCTGCTGTAGAGAGAGTTAGCTTTACAGCTATGTTGGTCAATTGGAGAGTATGGTGGTGGTGGAGAATCACACAAGGAAGCTGCTCGTGAGCTCTTTGAAAGTTTAGAGTTGCTTCTGTATGAGAATCTCTCATCAAGGTATTATAAACTTGTGTATATATCATCATTCTTCTTTCTCAGCCAGAAAACAAAAGTAATGTGGTACTTACAACATTTTTGGCTATTTGGTTCCAACAACAACAACAACACAAAAAGCCGTCTAGGTCTGAGACAAGAATCTGGGACTGCTTCCAGAAGAACAACACAGTCAAGGCTGTTGTGTTTTGTAGTAACAGCTATCGCAAAACTTGCAACATATCACCGGGAATTATTACCAAGAGCCCGTGTTGCCTTGGGGAAGGTACTTAGACCACCTCCAATGGGAGGGTTTTAACTAAGTTCTTAACATAAAAATGAATTTAATATTCTTTTTTTTTTAAGAGTCAACTCTTAAAACTATTAAATAAGAGCCAACTCTTACTCTGTTTACGTTGGTCTCACGACACGTGGCGGCCCGCGATTGTTCATAATTTTTTTTTTTTTTTTAATCTGACAAAAAAAAAAAGTTAAGAACCTTTAGTAAGGTTCTCCAATGGAGATGCTCTTAGGATATCTTAAATCCATAAAACACTTTGTAAATGATCATTTAAACTTTAAAAACCTGAATTTCCACAATTTATGTAAATGTGTAGGTAGTTCGGTCTCGGATATCTGATGCAAGGGTTTGGGGACGAGCACATGATTATTTAGGACTAATGAACGAGCCAGGAATCTGTTGGTCCGTGTTAGGACCTTCGCGTATTTCAGAGAAACGGTTTCCGGGTACAGTCAACTGGAGCGAAGGTGGGACAAAATTGGTAGCACACATTCCATTTCACATTCTAAGTGGACAAGGAGGTAAAGAAGTTCTTCAACTAGATAGAGTCAGATAATAATAATTATGTGATTGGAAGAAATCTAAAGTAAAGTCTTTTCTTCTTTTTTGCAGGTCCTCCTTTCCATGACTTTGCTTTCTCTGATGTCATCCCCAAAAATTGATCAAACAAGTCTCTTTTAAATTGTTGTGAATAATGAAAAACCCAATATGCAGTTTTATTGCAAATTTGCAATGCTGGACTAACCCGGTTCTGGTTTATACTGGAACCGGTATGATTTCGTGAGCCGGTTATTGTTTTTTTTTTGTATGTTACAGTAACCTCATTATGAGGAAGTTGCTGTTGCCGAATTTGATATTCTTTCTAGCAAATGCCTAAGGAGAAAATGCCAAAATAAAGGTGGTGGGATCCTCGGCGTTGCCGTAGAGTCGAAAAACTACGCCGTAGGGATTAGATCGGAGGGCGGCGGAGATGATTCTCTCCACCACCACTGATACATACGTCACTCTGGCTTCTCTTGCCGCATGTAATTATTAATCTCTGTTCTCATGCTGTTAACGCACACAAATCCACAATTATTGATTTTTTCTTACCATCATTATGACTTTTTTTATTTAATCCTTTTTTTTTGTTCTCTCCCCCAAAAAATCCGTGGCTGACAATGATCTCTTGTTTCTTTCAAAGGATCTTTGTTTTTTTTTAACACTTTGTTTTTAAGCAAATGAAACGTCTTCTCTATAAAAATGTAACCCATGAGTTATATTTTCGTGTAATCAATCAACAATTCAATATAACATGACGACTAGTTAAATAAATTAATTACAAAAACGTGGTTATTTATTTGTTTTCTTAGAAACAGTTTTGTTTTATACAAAAAGAAAAAGAGAAATATAAATAGAGTTATTTGTGGGAATTCATAGGGGTGAAAAATAGCAGGAGAGGTGAAAAGAAAACTATGAAAGATGCATGCAAAGAAAGGATGGGAATATGATTTGATGTAAAGCCTGTGACTTCCATATCCTTTTTTTCAATAGTATTTTTCTTTATATATATTTGCGACGTTTCCTTGCGAGAGACATGACGCGTCTATATCCTGTCCGTTCGTTTCTTTAATCCAGATACTGATCAATGGATGTGATTTGCTTCTTATGATTTGATGCATCCATGCTCTCCTTTTTTTTCTTTTCTTTTCATTTTTTTATTGTAATAAAGTTTTGTCTTGATCAACATTAATGTTTAGAGAATTTTCATAACCAGAATCTTATTCATGTTGAAAAACCTCAGGCTGTTCAGTATCCAACTAGTATCCAATAATCTATTGGCTAGTTTTGTTTAAATTCATTTTATAAAATAAAATAGATTTTGTTTTTTTTTTAGTTTTTGGGGTGACGTAGAATCGCCCTAAGATTTTCCAGTCACGCACGCATTGCAATTGCATGCTCAAAAGACAAATGTCCAATTATATTAAACCCTTTTATCCTAATTCCTAAAACACGTTTTAGCAATATTATACATGAACGAACATTATAAAAATATACAATTATACATATTCGTTTTGTGTGGTGTATTGTACACATCAACATCAACTCTATCTGTCACTAGCTACTGTCAAATATCACATCAGTTGCTTGTAGAACAGGAGAAACACAGATCATTAAAAAAAAGGACCCTTTTTTATTTCCCTATCTCTTTCTCCCTCTCTCTTTCTTCCTTGTCTATAAACATTTGAGAAATCTAGGGTTTTTGAGTTTTCTTCCTTGTGTTGTTATCCTACGATGGATATTGATGTCTTTAATGGTTGGGAGAGATCAAGATTTGAAGATGAAACTTTAATGCCACCTGGTTTCAGATTTCATCCAACTGATGAAGAGCTCATCACTTACTATCTTCTCAAGAAAGTCCTCGACTCTAATTTCTCTTGTGCAGCCATTTCTCAAGTTGATCTCAACAAGTCTGAGCCTTGGGAGCTTCCTGGTAACTTCACTAATTCACTAGACAAAACCCGTCTTTATTACAAAAACTCTGCAATACCGTATCAAACCCATCTCTAGAATCATGTCTTAGAACCTTGTCTTAGGTTCAAAGTTTTAGACTTTCATCTGTTTTTAATTTAATATAAGTGTCAGCGACATATGTGAGGAGAAGGGTCTTGATGAAGTCATTGTTATATAACTTTTTTTGAAGTTTGATCAGTGATCATCACTCTTTGTTCTGTTTTTTAAAACAGAGTCTCACTATAACATACATTTTTGAGCAGAGAAAGCTAAAATGGGTGAGAAAGAGTGGTACTTCTTCACACTAAGAGATCGAAAATACCCAACAGGACTAAGAACAAACAGAGCAACTGAAGCTGGTTACTGGAAAGCAACTGGTAAAGACAGAGAGATCAAAAGCTCAAAGACAAACTCACTTCTAGGGATGAAGAAAACTCTTGTCTTTTACAAAGGCAGAGCTCCTAAAGGAGTAAAGAGTTGTTGGGTCATGCATGAGTATCGTCTTGATGGCAAATTCTCTTACCATCACATTACTTCCTCTGCTAAGGTTAACAATATTTTTGTAATATCTTTCACTTTTTTTTTCTTGATGTATGTAAGCAAAATGTTTGACTTGTTTGTTTGATTATTTCACAGGATGAGTGGGTTCTCTCTAAAGTTTGTCTGAAAAGTAATGTAGCCAACAGAGAGACCAAACTGATCTCTTCTTCTTCCGTCGCTGGTGTCAATTGCTCCTCGTCCGCCGGTTCTGTAATTTCTCCGATTGTCGACTCCTTTACGACAGAGCACGTGTCCTGTTTCTCCAATACCTCTGCAGCTAGCTTTCCTACGTACCTTCCTGCTCCTCCACCGTCATTGCCACGCCGCGCCGGCGGTGATGATGTGGCGTTTGGTCAGTTCATGGAGCTGGGATCTTCTGGACAGTTTAACATCGATGCAGCGTTCTTACCGAATCTACCTTCTCTGCCTCCAACGGTTCTTCCTCCTCCTCCGCAGTCATTTGCAATGTACGGTGGCTCCGCCGTGAGTTGCTGGCCGTTTGCTCTCTGATGATCGTTGTCATGCGGTCACTAATTTATCTCTATGAATTGCTTGTTGTGTACTTTAGTAATGGTTTGTGATCGTCTCTAATCATTTAAGTGTCGCATTATGTTTACGTACGTGTGTGTTTTGTAATGTCTTTGTGCATGTTTTAAAACATGACTTCTATGTGAACGTTGAACTTCATGATTTCATTTCTCGTACAATTAATTCCCATATTTAATTTTCGCAACTATTTAAAATTTCTAAATTAGAGGTAACTAATTTTTCTATTAGTAAGAAGGGGTAGATTTTGAAAGTAGTATAACAAACATTTAAATTCAAGTTATAACTTTAACTCCATTTTGTTGGAAAAGCGGCCGATTCGTGCCTGTATTCATCACATATTTCATTTTCCATACCTAAACTTTTTGACTGTGCTCAAAAATACTCACACAAACTTAAATTCAAATACTCGCTCTAAGCTACAAGAAAACAGCTTATTCATGCCCTTAACCGACACGCTGGCAGCTTTTGGACAAGATTAGCCGGTTACCTGCTTACGTGGAGTCGTTTATGTTTGGTCAACCTTGTTTAAACAAAACGACGTCGTTTTAATAAGAACAAAACGACGTCATTTTGTGAAAATTAAAACATCTTCTTTCTTCTTTTCTCGACACTCTCAGAAGAACAATTAGGGATTTTAATCCCAAATCAAAAATCCAGTCCCTCATGTCTTCTTCATCCAGTAATCTCTGTTCATCCTCGTTTGGTATGTGTTTCATTTGGTTTAATCATTGAATGTCTTGTTCTTTCCGAAGATATGAGAATGGTATAATGTAGGTTCGAGAAATCGTGGTGGCTATGGAAGAAGAGGAGGAATGTCGTCGAGATGTAGGTGTGGAGAAGCTTCAATAATCAAAACATCAAGGACTGTGCAAAACCCAGGAAGGCTCTTCCACTGTTGCCCTTATGGAACCGAAAATGTGAGCTAAAAAATTAAGTGTAATATAACGATTCTTTGTAGTTAAATAACCAAGTTTTTTTGTGTTTTGGGTGAAGGATTCTTACCATTTATTTAGATGGACTGACGAGTGTGTGGTGGAGGAGATTTATGATCTAAAGGAAATAGTTTCCGAGCTCAAAGGAGAAATGAGAGCATTAGGAAAAAGTGTGCAAGCTTGTGAAGTCGAGTTTGGGAACTTAGAAGTAGAGGCAAAAACTTCAGAAGTTGTTGTGAGTAGTTACAAGCATGACATAGATAAGATGAAAGGAGTCTTGGTTGGTTATGAGCACGATATTAAAGCCTTGAAAACTACAGTTCATAGCTATGAGAAGCGAGTAGAAGAATGCACAAGTGAGACTCGGAGCTTGAAGAACATTATCATATGTGGTTTTGTCTTCATTGGCATTGTGTACTACTACTATGTATTGTAATAAGTTGTGGAGAATGAATGATTTGGCTTATCGAATATTGTTTTTGTTGTTTGGTTTGTGTTAAATATGTATGAGTAGAAAGAAGTAAATTAGAATATAAAAGTCATAAAATAAAACTCTTAGTTAAACATTAAACACAAACCAGTACAATGAAAAGAACCAAGTACACATGATCAAAGCAACCTACATACACTACTTCAGACTACTTCAGTCATATGTGTCTCCAAAAAACCAACCTACATAACCATAACCCATATGTGTCTGTCTCCAAAAAACCAACCTACAATACCCACACAAATCAACCTACATACACTACATCAGACCACACACAAAAACAGACACCAACACTAACACTTTCAACACTTTTTTTCAACCTTCATGAGGTTGACTTGGCTGACTTGGCCTTGGTCCATCCTCAAACTCCATGGTCTCTGCAATCCCCTCTGTGCTCTGAATCTTCTTTTTCTTTGGCTTCCTAGGCTTGAATGGAACACCACCATTCTTGCATTTGGATGAGTTGTGACCCATCACACCACATCTATAACATTGCATGCTGCGGCCATGATTTGAGACTTTCTTCCTCTTCGATGGTGACTCATTAATTGCCTTCATTCTCTTCTGTGGCTTCTTGTTCCTACCTTTAGAAGATTGCCTTGGTGGTGCTGTCAGCCTTGACTCACCAGATTTCCTCCAGAACTTCATACCATTCATAGGTGTAATGTTGTCTTCGTATTGGTCCTTCCATTTACTGGTCAAGTACCAGTCAGACACCAAATCTTCTGCCTTGAGTTTCTTAATCTGCACAACACGAAGGACATGTCTACAAGGAATACATGTTAATTCCCACCTTCGACAACTGCAAGTCTTCAGCCTCATGTTCACCTTGTGAGATACTCCTCTCTCAATCACCTCATACATCCCATTTGAACTAGGAATGAAAATACAATGCTTCCTCTCCTTTTCCTCTTCTGCAATCATCTTGGAAACTTTAAGGCTGTGTTTTTTATTCCATTTCTTGATCTTTAATCTCCTCAGCTCATTCCTCACCATAGTCTGCCTCCGCATTGTCTCTAACATCTCCACTAATGGTAGTGCCCTTGCTTTCTCTATGGCGTTGTTGTATGTCTCAGAGAAGTTGTTTAGGGCATCTTCACAGCAGGATGTTGTCTTGAAGAATGCTCGAGAACAACTGCTAGGGTTCCTCTATTTGAATGCCTCATACACTTCAAGATCATACGCCTTAAGCACCTCCATGTTTGCTTCAAAATCAGCCATGTTGTGACTTTTAACAATCTCCCAGGACATTTTCTTTATCCTTGGCTTCTTCGAGTGAAACTTCCTCATATTACCATAGATGTGCCTTGCACACATTCTATGTTCCACTTTTGGGAGAAGTTGATCAACTGCTATTAGCAATCCCTGAACCAAAAATGTAAAATAAAACTGTCAAATCTGAAAGCATTACAAAATCAGAAATGAAAATGAGTTTTTGCTAACCTTTTGTCTGTCCCAAATAAGAGTAAAACCATCTCCATCACCAAGCTTCAGATCATCTTGCAACTTTTGTATGAACCATAACCATGTATCAGTGTTCTCCACTTGCACAACCGCCCAAGCTAAAGGGTAGATTTGATTGTTGGCATCTCTTCCCACAGCCGCAAGTAATTGCCCTTTTGTATTTGACTTTAGAAAGCATCCATCTATACCAAATATAGGCCGACAGTGTGCAAGCCAAGTCTTCCTTAGGTTAGCAAAACAGACGTAAAACCTATCGAATTGCTCAAGACCACCATCTCTTACAATTGTTCTGAGATCGACAGTTGATCCAGGATTTGAACTGTGACAAAAAAACATAAGTTTCTTAGTGCATTATATTACATAGTTCACAAAAAGTGAGAAAAAATACTCTTACTCAAGTATTCCGAGCTGATAGTCTTTCATCCTCGCAAATTGCTCATCATACTCATCTTGTATGAGACCCAAAGCTTTCTTCTTAGCTTTCCTACATTGATCATCTGATGGCAGCAAGTTATAACGCTCTTCTATTTGTGCTTGAATGGTTTTAGGTTTCATATTTGGATCATTCCTAAGATCATCAATGATCATCCTAGCAATGATACTTTCAGACAGTAGCTTGCACCTTCCATCTTTGGTACAAGTATGCTCCTCCATATAAGTCTTCACCATCCATTGAGCCACTGACCTTTCAAATGAACAGTATATCCTCCAAGGACAAGGAGTCTCACTCTGTACTGCACATCTTGCTTCACACTTAATCCCTCCCCACCTTGTGTACTTTATATTCCAGCCCCCTTGCAAAGCATATTCTAGGACAGCTTCTCTAAACTCCTCAACACTGTCAAAAACTTGCCTAATCGCTAACTCACCACTCCCTCTCCTCCATCTCTCATAATGTATGCTCTCTTCTACTTCTTCTCCATCTGATGGAGGTGGAGTTCGCAAATATAAGCCAGTCTCCTCACTATCATCATCATCATCGACAACATCAGCAATAATCTTTTCAACCCGAGCCTCTTCAGCACATACTTCATCATTATTTTCTCCACTGTCTTCATCATTGTCTTTATCATTGTCTTCTACATTATCTGCATCATTATCTTCATCAGCATTCTCCTCATCATCCTTTTCCAAGTAAATGTCAATACATTTAGTCCATATTGCCGCATCTACCATCCTTTTGAAGTTATCACTCCCATCACACAAAATCTTCAGCTGTTGTAGATATTCGTAAGGCAACTTGTACCAGATTCTATTCCCATATAATGGCATCACACTCTGCAATCTGTTAAACATCTGTTATGGGGTACACTCAAAGGTAGCAAACCTCCCTCCTTTGTAAATTACTTCCCCATTTGAACATTTCTCAAACCTCCCATCGCAGGATACGTTGAAATATATCACTAATTCACTGAAATTAAAACAAAAAGTAAGCAGTTACTTCATTGAGACATTTGATCGAACACATTGTGTGCATCAAAATCGTTATCTCCCCACCCTTATAAAACGTAAACAACACAATTCAAATCCATCGATTCAACATAAATTTCACTAATTTGAGTTAAAAACGATAGTAAATCCACGAATTTACGATTTCTCCCAAATGTTTCCTCAAACCCTAAATTGTGAAATACCTCATTTTTCTTGAAATCGAAACTCCCAAACACCGATTTTGTTGCTACGATCCAAATGAATGAACCCTCTTCTTCAGAAACCAATCCTTAAGCCATTGATTGTATGATGCTCTCTGTGGTGGTTTTTTTACTTCTGAGAGTGTCGAGAAAAGAAGAAAGAAGAAGATGTTTTAATTTTCACAAAATGACGTCGTTTTGTTTAAACAAGGTTGACCAAACATAAACGACTCCACGTAAGCAGGTAACCGGCTAATCTTGTCCAAAAGCTGCCAGCATGTCGGTTAAGGGCATGAATAAGCTGTTTTCTTGTAGCTTAGAGCGAGTATTTGAATTTAAGTTTGTGTGGGTATTTTTGAGCACAGTCAAAAAGTTTAGGTATGGAAAATGAAATATGTGATGAGTACAGGCACGAATCAACCGCTTTTCCCCATTTTGTTACAACAAAATTCGCAAGTTTCGTAAAATAGTAGAAAAATTAGGTGTGGTAACGGGCTGATTGGTAGGAGTGTTACTGTAGACTTTTAGAACTTTTGAATGTAAAATCTTTTTATAGTAAAGAATGTAACTGTTATTTTTATTACTAAATAAAAGTTTAATTATTAATAAAAGCTATAAAATTTGTGACCGTTAATTTAAATATTTATTCTTATCAGAATATAATTTATGTAAGATTTAAATATTAGAAACGTTTTCATTAAAAATATCGACTTAGCAAATTTAAATTTGGATGACTAAAAGTTATATTTGCATATTTTTCAGAATTTTGAATTTAAAAAAGCTTTTTATATATATATATATAACAAATGGATTTGATTAAATAGAGAAAAAAATAAATCTAAGCAAATAAATTGTTTGTAGTAAATTATATGTAAATTAACTGCATCATTATCTTTGTGGTGGAATAATGACCGTCACACTTACATGATTTTAAAAAAATGAGAAGTTAAAGAGTAAATAAAACAATGTCGGCAGTCTGTCTGCTTGGCAAATAAGAGTAGCAAAACTAACATCCATAAAAAAAAATGTTATTCTTTTCTGTTATTTTTTCAAAAAATTGAAGGGTTCTTTTTGGAAAACATCAGTAGTATTTTTCTTTCACTTTCTAAACTTTTTTTATCACACCAATTAATTCAATAGTAAATTAGTAAATAATTTTTATTGTTAATTGATTGTAAACATGGCGTAATTTAACTATTTAACGGGCTTTTAATGGGCTGGGCCTTACTAAAAGAGTTTGTTGCCCATTGCCACGCGTTAGATGAAGCGTCTGACTGGAGTCGTCATCAAGAAAGAGGAAGAGGTTCCTTTTGTCCTAGACTCTCTCTCTCTCTCTCCCTCCTTGTGTAAGCAACGAAGCAAAATTTTAGTTTTGTCAAAGAAGAAAGGAAGAATCGCCATGGAAGACGTTAAGCAGTTGTTCGATTCTGCTTTTGAGTTCGCACACTATCCAGGTAACGAAGCCATTCATTCTCCTACTCCACTTCCATTTCTTCACTTACTGTGTTGTGATTTGTTCTAACTCCGTAGTGATTGAAATCATTCGACCTAACGTTTCGATTTCGCAGGTGCTCAAAGCGAATCCTCGGTGAAGGAGTTCCTCGATCGCTTCCCTCTTCCCGTTATTTTCAAGTGATTTTTTCTCTTCCTTCAACTTTCGATTTGCACGTTTCTGTGCTTGTTTGAATTTGATCTTGTGGTTGATGGTTTCATTAGTTTCATTAAGGCGTAGCATGAGCTCTAAGAATTGTTTTATTGAACATCTTTTGAATTGTAAAATCGCCTCGCAATACTCGCGTGCAGTGCTTTGCAAAGCGAAACGGATATTCCAGGCTTTGAAAGCACGATGGTCACTTGCTTGGACAGAGTATTCAAGACTAAGTATGGCGCCTCACTCATTCCTCAGTATATGGTAAGACTTAAGTATGCACTCGTGGGAGTGAATGTATGCTGAACCAGTTGCTATATTTTCGAGTCTGAATTACTTTTTGCTGTTTGTGAAGCCTGTTCTGCAAGTTGGTCTCAAGGCAGATTCTGCAGTAGTTAAATCTCTGGCTTGCAAAACTGTAAGTGTTATCGGTTTATTATGCTTTCGCAGTGTCGACATGGTTCTATGTGTTTGCCAATTGTGAAGTTTCGTTTTGTTTCTTCTTAAAAGGTCACTCGACTCTTGGAGAATGGTGATGCAACCGATGTTTCCCCTGTTCAGCTAATTGTTAGCAATGGCATATACCCGCTCCTGCTTGAGTATATCATAAAAAGGTGAGATGCCATGCTTATAGTTCTAGATTATCTTGTTACGATGGTGTTGGGATTACTATAGTCTAGCTAGACAGGGACTAAACAGAAATAATAAGTTGAAGGCTTTTTGAGCATAATGATCAGATTTTGGATTCGTCTTACGAGATTAGAATATGGCTTTAGTATCTCCAAAAAGTTGTTTTGCCTCAAAATTCACTTTGTTTTTTCTTTCTGTAGTGATGATGAAGTAGCAAATGCTGCAAGTGAGACAATTACGAGCCTAGCACGCTTTCCAGATGCAATGGTCTGTGCTTAAACAGTTTCATTTTGTTCTAGTGGCTGGTTCTTTTACACCATCTATTCCTGCGGAATAAAACTCTAATCTCTTTTTCAGTCGGTAATTTTTCCTGCTGAAACCAATGACGCTACTCACCTTGGTAACCTTGCTGCACGGTGTTCGTCACTGGTAATTAAGCGCTCTATAAATTATTTTTATCATGAAGAATCCATTTCTTGATATCCTTTCAATTTTCCAACTGTTTTTCAGGCACGAGTCCGGGTTTTGTCTTTGATAGTGAAGCTTTTTTCGATTTCTCCACATGTAGCGTCAGAAATTAAGAACTCCGGGCTTCTTGATTTACTGGAGGCAGAAATGAAGGGTACAAAAGACACTCTTGTGATCTTGAATGTTTTGGAACTCTACTATGAGGTTGTCATCTGATTTCTTTGATTATTATTGCGTCTACTTCCTTTATACCTACATTTCAAAGGAAAAGATAGAATGAAGTTGAATTTTTGTGCATGACTGACACTGAAGTTGATAGAAGTGGAGCATAGTTCAGAGTTCGTGCCACAAACTTCACTTATTCAGCTGTTGTGTTCTATCATAAGGTTCGCACTGTTAAACTTTACTCATGCTTATGGAAAAAAGAATATGGATACCTATTAAGCTTTCTTCAGCTCACCTTTTTTTCCATGGGCTGTAAATTTCTATAGTGGTGAATCTACGGATCCCTTTCTAAAGGTAAGAGCAGTGATGATAAGTGGCAGACTCCTCTCCAGGGACAATATTTACAACGTCGTGGAAGAAGCTAGTAAGATTTTATTTTAGTAGTTTTTGCCTTTAGTGGTTAGAAAAATGAGATTGGTTTGTTTTCTATATGCTTGCACAATAAGGAGTTTTTAGTTGCTATTGTATTTTTAAACTAAAAAAAATTATGCTAGTTCCGTTTCTCAAATATTATAGGCTACTTTTGCTCCTATTATCAGATAATGCAAGCCAATTGCCCCTGTTTGCTGTGCCTATGATACAAGTGATGAAATTGACAAGTTAATTGCTACTTGCTTTTTAGTGGTTGGATATAAGCTGATAAAGAGATTATAGCTTTACGGAAATAGACTATGTTTTGGGCTGTACCTCAGCTGGCAAAGATCCACTTTTCACTATTGTCCTGAATTCAGGTGTGAAGGCTTTAATTTCAGCTATTGATCAGAGTCTGGAGTCACCGGAGATGAATAATACAAATGCAGAGGAGGCGGCGCTTGATGCACTTGGTCAGATTGGATCAAGTAAGTAGTCCAGATTTTTGGATGTGTTTGTTCCAGTCTTCTACTAGAAGAAATAGCTAGTTAGGTCATACATTTAAGGCTGTGAACTGTAAGAACAACCAACAAAGACTACCGATTATATGTGTACTTTTTCAATATTTTTAGCAACAAAGGGAGCGAATCTAGTCCTTTCAACTTCACCTCCAGCTGCAAGACACGTCGTAGCTTCTGCGTTTGATCGTAATGCACATGGAAAACAGTTGGTTAGTGTGTTTTGTCGTCTCATCAATTGAAATTCTACCGATTATATGTTCTGTGGACGATATATTTTTGGATATTCAATTAGTCCTGTTTTTGAATTTCTAGTTCTAATTATTTGACGGTTGAAATATTGTTTCAATGACAGACATTGATGAAATCATGTGACTGTTTTATAAATGGCATGTACAGGCTGCACTTCATGCACTGGCATACATTGCAGGTGAATCACGGCCTAAGAGCAGCAGAATAGTTGATGGAGTAGCTGAAGAAAGCCTTAGATGTTTGATATACGATGTTGCAGCACATAGCACAAAATTAACCCCATCTGTAAGTTCATGCGCCTCTTCTTCCTCAGCTGTGTGCAGACTACATAGACATATTTTTATGCTTGAGCTAATTTAAGCACGGCATACAAAATCACAGGGTTTGTTCCTTTCGGTTCTTCAGCAAAGCTCAGAAATCCGTCTTGCGGTAAAAACTTTAACCTCAGCATCTAATCTTTCATAATCTTCTCCCCATTTGGAAAACTTATAATGCATTCAAGCTAAATTACATTCAAATTAAGACTCTCAAGACGTAAATCTTAGATACATGTCTTCCTAATTGCATGACTCACATATGACGGTCATGGGTTGCCGAGAAGTAACTCCAGAAGTTAACTAAATGGTTATTTGCTAATACTGAGTTGTTTGCTCCTCAGGGTTATAGAACATTAACAGCGTTGGTGGCTCGGTCATGGGGCCTGATGGAAATCTTGTCCAAAGAAGAGATAATAAACATAGTGACGGATGCAACCACTGAAACTGCAAAGATAGGTAAAAAGGGATAAGGAAAACTCCCTTGACACTTGTCAGACATAAGCCATTGGACTGGCTTCTTCCTTAATATCGTTGATCTTCTAACTCGTATCCCACATTCTCGCCTCAGGAATGGAAGCAAGGTATAACTGCTGCAAGTCGATTCAGGAGGCGTTCATGTCTAGTAACTTTGCTGATGATCCTCGTCATCTAAAAACTGGTGAAAAGGTTTGGATTTTTTTCCTTCTCCTCTATTACACTTTTAAAAACATATCTTGTATATTAAAGATGAGAGTTTCTATGATAGCTTGTGCTATTTACTGGCTGGTTGACATGTTTTTAATATTTTGTTGTTGTTGCAGTTGCAAGAAGCTGTTAGAAATGGACCGTATATGTCCAAGAAGTACAGAGAAGCACGACCAGAAGTTATGATGGCGGAAGGATTCTAATGAACTTTTAACTAAAGATAGAAAAGAGTTAAAACTTCTTCGTTGACCAAAGTTTTATCTTTTCACCGTTGTTCGACAAGCAACTTAAGTTCGCTTTCTGCTTATCTACACAGCAAAGTTTCAGAACAAAGGCTTGTAGGATAGTGTTTGAGCGTTGGACAAATGAGCTTTTTATATTTTGAGGATAATAATAGTCTTCTGCTCAGTGTAAATTGTGGGCCTCTTAGCTCATTGGGTCATGATTGGTGATCCATCAACCAGGGGTAAAAAGGTAATAAACATCATCTTTCCTGGATAAACACAGAGGTCTCCGGCGAATACCACAACTCTACAAGTTACATAGAGTAGAGAGTGAATTGGGGGAAGTAGAAACCCATGGCGACGATAGTGCAGTGCCTCTCTTCATGTGTGAGCCTCGATTCCAAATTCAAAGCCCTTTCACTTAGTGGGATTACTTCTGTGTCATCGTCACCTTCTTCATTTTCTTCCGTCTCTACTCGTCGTGGTGCGTCATGTTCCTCGCTTGGCTTCTCTCAGAGCGTTTCTCGATGTGTGGCCTTCTCCTCCGGTAAACCCCAACTCAAGAGTCGTGAATTACACATTCTGGTGATGGGAAAATACTGACTGTTATTATCTTATTCTGCATTTGATAGGGAATTTGTGGGTGCAAAAGCCGATGAGGCAATCGATTGTGTGTGAGGCTGCTCCCACGAAGAAAGCTGATTCAGCTGCAAAGAGAGCTCGCCAAGCCGAGAAGAGGCGCCTTTACAACAAATCCAAAAAATCTGAAGCCCGAACACGAATGAAGAAGGTAATGCCATTACCTACGCCACTCTCCCTGTGATAATTCAAGTGGTCTGTTTGAATTAAGGATTCAAAATTATTAATAAGTTTGTTGCTGCTCCTATGCGGTTTTAGTGATAATTTAGATGGAAAACGGATTAGGAAATGTTGCTACTTCTTTGTAGTAACCTCAACTGCAACACTGTATTTTGGAACAAAGTTATTGAGTGTTTCGTATTAGGATATGGATAATGTGAGCTTTTAGAAAAATATGAACTCATGTTGTTGCTGGGTAGGTGTTTTCATATTGCTCTTGCGAGTTTAAAAAAAGTCTTGATTGTTTTAGAGCATCTCATTATCGTCAACATCCGCAAGAAATCATTTTTCACATACCGCCCATCTCTTTCAATTTATTTAATCCCAGTTATGGTATATATTATTAACAGGTCTTGGAGGCGCTTGAGGGGCTCAAGAAGAAAGCGGATGCACAACCAGATGAGATTGTTACCGTGGAAAAACTGATAGGAGAGGCTTATTCAGCAATAGACAAAGCTGTGAAAGTTAAGGCGCTACACAAGAACACTGGTGCACGTAGAAAGTCTCGGTTGGCTAGGAGGAAAAAGGCCGTTGAGATCCATCACGGTTGGTATGTACCAGACACAGCAGAAGCTGTGACCATGGCTGCCTAACAATATGGACAGTGATAATGGAAATTTGTTTTTTGTTTCGAAAATGTGAAAATTGCTTTCAAAAATGAATACGTTTCTTCATGTATAATTCAGTAGATTTCAGCTCTTTCTTCCGTGCTGTTCGGTCTAAGCTTGCTATCTTCTTCTTTTGGCTTGGCCTTGATCTGGTTCAGTAACATTTCAGTTCTTGGCTCTGGTACCATTCCTCTTGACGACACCATCTCTTGATAGTAACCCAGTGCTTCTGCAATTTTTCCCTTTGAGTGCAGACCATGAACCCTAACAGTATATGTTCTTTGACCTGTTCCTAATCCGCTTTTCTCCATCTCACTCCATATCTCTCTCACTTTCTCCTCATTGTCCCAATTGCACAAATAACCTTAACATCAGATTGTACATATCGCGTGTCATTTCACACCGGTTCTTCGCCATCCTCTCCAAAACTGCCTCAGCATCCTTAGGCTGTTGCAAATATTTAAGCAAGTAACCAAAAGTCACATCATTAGGCGAACAACTACCGCCTCTTTGTTCCATCTCTTTTACTAGCTCCCAAACTTTCTCTGTTATCATTATCTTACAGAGATGCGAGTTATAAGTCGCAACATTTGGGGAGCAACCTTTCTCACTCATCTCTTTAAATACTTCAAGAGCCTATGGGATTCTCTTCTTGAAACACTGTGCGTCGATAATGTTATTGCAGATTTTAACATCCAGGTTCTTCCGGTTCCCCACGTTGCTCTGTATAGTTCCATGGCCTTTCCTAGTTTTCCCTTCTTCCTCAATGCATTTATCATTGTCCCGTAGTTGACAACATCTGGTCTGCATTAAAAGCAATGATGTCTCTACAGATCCTCTTCGCCTCATGAACATTTCCCAAGACACACCATGTCGGGGAAACTACACGCACAATCAATGGCGCAGCGGAACAAAAAATTTCCCTCGTTTATGTGAATCTATGAGGAAAATATAATTACGATGGCAGCAACCTAATCAAAGCGGAAATATAAATGAGATGATAACATATTTTACATGAAAAAACCCTCCCGATTTGAGGAGTAAAAATCATGGGATCGTAGCCCACTCAAAAATTTACTATATAAACGGAGTATGAGTTACAACCATGTCCTCCCTGTTCCCAAAGAACAGATCCAGAGACTAAGGATCCAAAAGAGCAATCTCCAGCAACAAGAAACTCAACAAGAGAAGGCAAAACAAGCCTCGAAATATGCTGTCACAAACGACCCTAAGTTCACCATACAAATCCTAGGTAAACGAGCCAAGAACACCTCCGCAAAGTTTCAGCTAAATCTGAAAAGAACTCGTCGTTGGATTTCACAAACACTGAAGACAACACATGCTGAAAAACTGGAAAATGGTTGTGGTGAAAAGCCTCACTAAAACTCATATTCCTCAGAAACCAACCGTTGAAACAAAGATCCCACCGTTGAATTTCAAGAAGAATGGGTCACAAGCCTCTCTCAAAATTTCAGGCTGATCGAAGGACGTTTGCCCCTCCAAATTTTTTCAAAACAAAACCCTATCTATGTTGTTTGTATTCTCTACGAAAATCATCTTGATTTTCTCTGTTCCTCTCTTATGATGGTGTTACCACCACAATTAGAGTAAGTGTGGTTTATATAGATTTCACCACTTAACTCTAAAAGCTCAATAACAATCTCATTATAATGGCTCAAATTTGGATATCCCTAACCAAGCCCATGGTTTCCACACTAGGAGGAACACCAACAAACTCCCCCTCCGACTAGGAGGAGAAAACAATCATCATGACTATCTTCTTACATATTTCAAGCTTCCTCTCGGCAATGACTTTCTCATCATGTTAGCTCCATTATCATTCGTATGAACTTTTGCAAGTTCCACTTCCTTAGAAGCAACCACATCACGTATTCAATAATACCTTCTACCAATGTGCTTCGAACGCGAATGAAATGTAGAGTTCTTTCCGAGACAAATAGCGCTCTGACTGTCACAAAGCAGCACATACTTATTTTGCTTGAAAACAATATCCTCAAGGCCCTTCATCCACAACAGTAGAAAGTGCAAAACACTTTTGTAGCCTTGACTACCATGCGACAACTCCTCTTGCAAATGTTACCGAGTAACCAGAAGTAGATTTCCGTGAATCAATATCACCAGCCATGTTAGAATCCGTGAAACTCACAAGCAATGGCTTATCACCTCCAAAGGTAAGATTCAAACTAGAAGTCCCTCAAAGATACCTCAAAATCCACTTCATAGCATTCTAGTGTTCTCTTCCAGGATTGGAAAGGAACCGACTGATCATACCATCAACATGACCTAAATCTGGTCTCGTGCAAACCATGGCATACATCAAGCTACCCACTGCAGAAGCATGTGGAACCCGTGCCATATCTTCCTTCTTTACACCTGTACTCGACTATGTTAACTGCTCAATCTAAAGTGTGTAACAAGAGGAGTGCTTACAACTTTAGGTTTGTCCATGTGAAACCTCTTGAGTACTTTCTCGATGTACTTCTCCTGAGACAAGTGAATCAATTTTTCACCTCTATCTCTCTCAATTCTCATACCAAGAATTTGTTTCACTAGACCCCAAATCTTTTATGAGACGGACTTGCTAAGTTGCTTCTTCAACTCTTGAATTCTGCTCAAGTTCTTGCCTACAATCAACATATCATCAACATACAGCAACAAGATGATAAAATCATCATTACCAAATACCTATACAAATACACAGTAATTTGAAACAGTCTCCTTATATCCTCGCTCCCCAATAACCGACTTAAACTTCAAATACCACTGTCTTGGTGCTTGCTTCAATCCATAAATACTTTTTTCAAGCGGCAAACTAAATCCTCTTTTCTCTTAACCACAAAGTCTTCCAGTTGTACCATGTAAATCTCTTCCTCCAAATCACCATGAAGGAAAGCCGTCTTTACATCCATTTGCTCAATCTCTATACCAAAACTCGCTGCCAATCCAAGTACAAGCCGAATGGATGAGATCTTCTTAACAGGAGAAAATATTTTATCATAATCAATTCCCTTCTTTTGGTTGTACCCTTTCACAACCATTCTAGCCTTGTATCGAGGTAGAAAATCGGTCTCATCATGCTTAATCTTGTACATCCACTTATTAAGCAATGCCTTTTTATCCTTATGAAACTTCACCAAATCAAATGTATCGTTCTCATGGAACGAATCCATCTCCTCTTCCATGGCAACATGTTATTTATCGCTAGTTCGTCTTCCAAAGCTTCACCAAAGCTTTTAGGCTCTCCCCCATCAGTAAGTAACACATACTCACTAGAATCATACTTTGTCGATGGTTTAAGACCTCTCTCAAATCTTCTAACAAGAATAGGTAGATTCTCAGTAGTTGATGTCTCACCATGATCACCAATACCATCATCATCTTGTGCGAGAGCATCTGCATTGGGTGTATCAACATGAACCTCCTCATTCTCAACCTGACTGTTGATCGATGCAGAAGGAGTTACCTATTAATCAATCTGAATATCTCTCTGATTTGGCTTTTCGGACTTCTCAATGTCCTTAATCATCTGATCTTCCATGAACACAACATTTATGCTCCTAATGAGCTTCTTCTCAATGGGATCTTAAAACCTATACAGAACTCATCCTGATCATAACCAATGAACACACATTATCGTGGTTTCATCTCAAGCTTTGATTTTTCATCTTTGGGAATGTGGACAAATACCTTGCACCTAAAGACCCTCAAATTATGACCATAAGGAACATTCTTACTGGTCCAAACCCTCTCTGGAACATCATCATCCAAGGGAGCACTTGGTGATAAGTTCAATACATGAACAACAGAAGCAAAGCCTCACCCCAGAAAGTCATAGTCATATTTGACTGTGAAATCAAGCATCTAATCATCTCAACAATTGTCATGCTCATCCTCTTAGCCAACCTATTTTATTGTGGAGTTTTGGGCGGCGTAAACTTATGCCTAATACCATGCTCTTTGCAATAAGCATCAGATGGTCCAGAATATTCTTCGCCATTATCACTAGCCCTGGGCATTCGGGTATTCGGTTCGGTTCCGGTTATTTCGGTTCCATAAATTTAGGATCCAATGGGTACTTTACATTTTTTGGTTCGGTTCCGGTTCGGTTCCTGTCGGTTCCGGATCGGTTCGGGTATAGAATTTGAAGAACCATAAATACCCAAAAAAAATCGGTTCTTAAATGGTTTCGGGTACCCGGAACCGAAATAGCAATAATTATACCCGAAATTAAAAAAATACCTGAAATAACACTATAGACACCTGAAATTCAAACCTGAAATGCAAATAAAATACCCGAAATGACAAAAAACTATCCGGAATCATTACCCGAAATCTCAATAAATTACCGAAATGCTAATAAATTACCCGAAATGTCGATAACCGTCGTATTATATGGGTAAATGTATATATATGTTCGGTTATTCGGTTCTTTATTTCGGTTCTCGGGTAAGAACCGGAACCGAACCGATACCTGCGGTTTCCCAATCTCAAGACCCATCGGGTATTTTGGTCGGAACCGGAAGCGGAACCGAACCGAAATTTTCGGTTGGTTCCGGTTCGGTTTTTCGGTTCCGGTTATTTTTGCTCAGGGCTAATTATCACTATGGATACACTTCAACTTCTTTCTCGTTTTCCTCTTTAACCAATGCCACAAAATACTTGAAATATCTCAACACCTGATCTTTCGTCTTCATCGTGAAAACTCATTGTTACTACAAAAAATCAGACGTTTTGCAAGAAAGATTCTCCTCGCTTTCTCGCAATTTCCTCGCAATACGAGTTTGCGAGGAAATTGCAAGGAAAATAAACCGGTCGCTATTCAACCCTCGCGAACCAAAAATTATCGCAGATTCCTCGAAAATTTGCGAGGAAACTGTGACAAACATTTTTGCGAGGTATTTGCTACTTCAAGTCGCAAACGCAATATTTGCGAGTGATTTGCGAGGATTCCTTTCATCCGTAGCAAAATTTTTATTTTAAATTTTTTTAAAAAAAATATTAAAATAAATTAAAATATATTTAAAATAAATATATAATTTAAAATTTGATAGAAGAAACTAAAATTAAATTAAAACAGTTTACAAATAAATACAACAGAAAAATAAAATAAAATAAAATATTCAAATGTAAGCGCCAAAAGAAAGTTTATTAGCTAATGGTTATATTATTTAAAGAATAACATAACAAAAATGATCAAATGTTATTTTTGTAGCCTATTTTAGGTGGAAACATAATTATATCTATTAGTCAAAAATTTAATTTTTAAAAAATGCAAAATTAGAGAAAATGTTATTACATTTTAAAATTTATGAAAAAATATATTGTTAAAATTGTAACGCAAATCCGACAGCTAAAAGATAAGAAGTTGTTTAGAGACTAATATAACATTCTATCGATGTTGGATAAATCAAATATCAAGATAATCATTTAAAATTTTTATCATTAAAATTACAACGCAGTTAAAAACAGATCATGTAAGTATTTTTTAAAAGAGCAAACTCAAAATATATGTATAATTATATTTTAATTTTCTAGAAATTTGTTTCAACAATAAACTTATATATTATAATTTTTAAAAGTTAAAATTAAAAAGTATTTTAAATGTGAATGAATATATTTTATCTTTACGAAAAATAAGTTTTGTGCACCACGTAAATAATTGTTAACAATAAAAAAATATAATAATAGAAATCGGCGCAAGACATGGACCAATTTATAGTAATTATAATTCATCAATTTTTATAAAGAATTTATTAAAGATTAATTTACAGAAATACACGGAAAAAAAATTTTACATTTACACCTGTCTTTTAATGGTTCTCAAATATACACCTTCTATTTGCACAAATAGGGTTTAGGGTTTAAGATTTAGTGATTAGGGTTTAGAGTTTAGCTATTAGGGTTTAAAGTTTAAGAATTATGGTTTAGGGTTTAGGGTTTAACGTTTAGGGTTTCTTTTAGTCTAGGGGTACAATGGTCTTTTTCATTAAAAAATGAGGTGTAAAAATAAAATTTTTTCAAACAGGGATATTTTTGAAAAACAGACAATACAAAAATGTAATTTTGTAAGTTTTCCTTTATTAAATACACAGAACTACATTCTTTTTTTCGCCGCACAAAACAACCTTTTAGGAATGATGTTTTAGTACATGATGTTTCTTTAGTCCGCCCATTATTTGTAAATTCAACATACGAAAACGGAGTTTGATTTGAATATTAACACTATAAAATGGAAGCTTCTTACCTATAAATTATAATAATGTTTTAATGAAAACAGTACCTAAACTATAACTGGACATTTTACTCCGGATGCAAATTCAAATTGATATACCCTAACCAAATTTGAACCCAAACAAAAATTTAGCTTTGAGTAGTAATATCTTAATTCAAATTGAACTCGAATATTCAAAAACTTTCAAAATAAAAACAAAATTTGAATAAATATTCGAAGATAATTTAATCATCAAATAAACATCCTAAATGAACATCTAAATTAATCTGAACCCTTTAAAATATCTGACAAAAACATGAAATACCTAAAAACCAAAAAAAAAAATCCAAAATCCTCAACCTGAATATCTGATAATGGATGTTGTACGGTTGGATTTTTAAAACCCGATTCAAAGCCGGTCGTATAACCCTAACCTAAATAATTCATATTTATCTTCATAGATCTGAATAAAAAAAGAAAGATGAAATGTTTTTATAAATCTTATTATGAAACAGATTATGTGGCCCGAGAAAACCAAATCCATTATCCATGGCGTGAAGACATGTGTAGCTCTCGTTAAAAGAAACAAAAATAAATACTAGTACTAAAAAAGAAAACATTAATCTTAATTTAACAAACTAATCTGAATCACACGTCTCCTGCCGTCAATGTAATTACCGTCTTTTAGGAAACAGAACAAACGGCGGGCCCACCGCCGTTAGAATCTCGGTTAGCCGACGCGGCCACCATTCTCTCTCCTTGTCTCCTCTCCTGATCATTCTCCACGCGTCGCGTTGACCACGTGGCACTATAGATTTTAAAAGAAAAAACATTATAACTTTAATTAATTATTTATTTATTTAGCGAGTGCGTTGGTGGGCCCATGCTTTTTTTTTTGACGGAGGGGCGGCTATATCGCTTTTTTTTTTACAAACGAAATAAAAAAAGCAGTCAAACTCAACGTTGAATTTGGAGCCTTTGAGTCGAATAAGTCACGCATAACGCTCTTTCACGCGATCGCCGTCGGCACGTGTTTGGCGGTGCGATTCACGCGACGACTATAGTCTATACTCTATAGTTACTTTTGTTATATGAAATTATTTACTAATTTCTTCAACTTTTTTTGTTTCAATTTTACAAGACCGTGAAAAAACTCACTCATTCGCAAAATCGAGCGTACGTAGTTATAAGCTTTTATGGCAAAAATGTTGTACAGTTTGTTTGGTAACAAACCCATTTGAAACAATTTAGTAACTCCGCGTGCAAATTTAATCGCAACTAATTGTGGTTGTGCTCACTAACCATTTTATAGAAGAAAGCTAACTATTAGATCCTAAATATTCAAATCGAATGAGCAAACCCCTACAAAAGAATTCAATTCACAACTTCATTAGCCATAGAATTTAATGAAGTTCTCGATCGAGGTTTATAGCTTTCTTTTGTTTAGATCAAACCTCTTTTTATAATAAATCGTGATATTTCCCAAATAAATTCATATCCAAACAAATCGTATAAGAAAAAATACAAAAATTCCAATCACCATTCATGGAAATGTTACTATTGTGTGGGCAAACAGCGAACTCTACGCATCTCCATTAAATGCTTAAAACATTGCAAGATTTCTTCTCATGTTTTTTTTCATAGGAGTAACACTGAATTCATTACATAAGATAAGTTTTACTTAAATAATTTAAGTTTTAAAAACGTAATGCCTAACAGATTTATGTTCTTACTAGTATATTTTCACCTAACGAATAAAAAAATATAGTGATTAAGTGTTATCTAAAAGAATATAACGTCGATTAATGATTTAACTACTTGTGCTGAAAAAATGTTTGAATGCTTAATACTAAATCTTTGATATGAGCAAATAAACACAAAAAAGATTTCTTGCTACTTATTATTCATGAATTGAGTAAAACATATATTTTAACTAATATAGTGATTAAGTGTTATCTAAAAAAATATAGTAGTTAACTGTATATTGATAATGTATTTAACGGGTTTAATCAATCTTTAATACGAGTAACAAAAAATAAAAATAAAATATTTGGCAGTAGTAACGAATGGTGGATAAAAAACAAGATTCTTTTTAAGAGGAAACATATGACACGTGGCGAAAGGTAAATGGAGATAAGAGAAAGAAAAACCAAGAAAACCGCTAATGTTGTAAGAGAAGCCGCTAAAAAAACCATTGACTGTTCACAACAAAGCGCCCCAAAAGGAGCGTTGCTTTTACTCTCTCTTCATTTGTATATATAAAACGACACCTTCTCGTTCTCTTTTCCCTTCAATTATCACATCTCTCTCTCTCTCTCTCTCTCTTTCTCCACAAATTTTAATAATGGCGAAGATGGGTTTGAAACACGACTCCGTTTCTCCTAACCCGACTCACAACAATGCCAAGGAGATTCGTTACAGAGGCGTTAGGAAGCGTCCTTGGGGCCGTTACGCCGCTGAGATCCGAGATCCGGGTAAGAAAACTCGCGTCTGGCTTGGTACCTTTGATACCGCTGAGGAGGCGGCGCGTGCTTACGATACGGCGGCGCGTGATTTCCGGGGTGCCAAGGCGAAGACCAATTTTCCGACTTTTCACGAGATGAGTGAGAAGTTGCCTGCCGGCGGCGGTTTCGCGCGTAGTCCTAGCCAGAGCAGTACTGTTGACTGCGCTTCTCCTCCGGCGGCGGCTGCGCCAGTTTCCGCTGGGATTGTTCCGCCGCAGCTCGAGCTTAGCCTCGGAGGCGGCGGCGCGTGCTATCAGATCCCGGTGGTGCGTCCTGTCTATTTTTTGGACCTTATGGGGATCGGAAACGGTGGTCGTGCTCAGGCTCCGGTGGTGCATGGTGCGACGAAGATGGTTTGTGGGGCCCACAGCGACTCTGATTCGTCCTCGGTCGTTGATTTTGAAGGTGGGATGGAGAAGAGAGCTCAGCCGTTAGATCTAGATCTAAACCTGCCTCCTCCATCGGAACAAGCCTGAGCTTTTGGTGGTGTCGTTTCATTTCCGACGCGCATGCGTTTTTTCTGGTTTTTTTAGAGCTGAGAGAAATCGTCTTCTCTCGTAGTTTTTTTTTTAAATTTCTCTCGCCCTAAAATAATTAGTATCGGTTTTTAGAAGGAAAAAAAAATTAAAAACGAGAGAGAGAAAAAAATATATAATTTTAGCTGACTATGAATGGATCGTTATGTACATATTATTACATAACCGGAGATCTGAACTTTTGTTGTGTGCTTCTTCTTTTTTGCGACTTGGTTTCACCATGTTGTTCCTCTGTTTATGCTTTTTTTTCTTTTGCTGTTGTACGTCCAAATTTTTCAAATAATGATTTGGTTTATCTTGTAAATCATTTAGTCTAATATAATTTGCAGAAATAAAAGTTTACTAGTTGCTCAAAAAAAAAAGTTTACTAATTGCGTACCTCCAATTTCTAAAAGTCGCATAATATTTTGTTGCCGAAGTAAAACAAAAATATTAATTGAAGAACGATACTCTTTGTTTCAAAATATAGGATAATTAAAGTTAAAAAATCTCACACAATAATAAATAGAGAAATTCTCTTAGATAACACACTTTTGTGTTTTTTTGCCACATCTAGCATACAAGCCCAAAATTTTCAACCATAGCATATTTAACACACGGTATACCGAAAATGCCCTTGTCTAATTTTGGGTTTAGGATTTAGGGTTTAGGGTTTAGTATTTAGGGTTTAGTGTTTAGGGGTAGGAAAAATGAGAATCCTAAGCCATATTTTAAAAATGGTCAGGGGTAAAATTGTCATTCTAACATTTTAAAAATGCTACACGTGGAAAAACCCAAAATCACATGCTAAATGTGTCCAAAAAATAAGAAAGTGTGCTATATTTGAGAATTGCCCTAATAAATATTCCCTTCCTATCAAAATGTTCTGAACTTCTGCACACAAATTAAAAATCATTTAACTTTTGATTTTTTCTATATACAAAAACATCATTTATTATCTATCTAATGCCAATTTAACCAATGATAAAATACTTTGTAGAATATAAATAATCAAAACATTAAAATTTTAATTAATTTTATATTAAAAATTATAAATATCATGTAATTTGATTAAAAAAAATTTCTCTAAAAAATCAACTATTTTGATAGGAAAAGAATAGTACATATTAATTTGTTTTAAAATTACGAAACATCTTTATATTTTGAAACAGCATAAAATTTTAGAGAGAGAGAGAAAATCATTAGTGTTAAATAAATTAAATTAGAAGGATCGTCGAGTATCATCGATCCAAGTTTCCAGCAGACACGCAGCCGGCGTTGGTGGGTCCCCCATTTTATCTGCGGCGTATGTTAGATAAAATTCTCCGCCGTTACGTCATCAAAACGGGGTCCACGTACAAAGTACGGACATACTCTGTTTCTTCTCCTTCTGGCGAATATCTAAACTTGAATTAGGAAAGAATAGATGAATATCATAAGCACATATGTTCTGACAGAGAGAACCTACGTTTTAAAATTTTATTGATGCTAAGGTATATTATAAGCATATTTAGTCGACAAATAATTTTTTCCCGGCAAATACTTTTAAATTTTAAGATATAATTAGTCGTGCTTATATTTTTTTTTCTGAACTAAAACAAGCGTAAAATTGTGTTATAACAAAAAATTAATTAATTAATTTTTAGGATTCACAAAAAAAATTAATAGGGTGAATATACCATTTTGAGAAAAATAAAACTAGGATTAAAAGAGGAAAAATTTGGAAAAAATGGGTGTTAGTTGTTAATTAATACTTATTCCGTTTCAAAACAATAAACGTTTTAGACTTTTCACACATATTAAAAAAGTATTTATGTTTAACAATAAATACATTGTTTTATGTGTAAAATGCAATTTACAATAATTTCTAACCAATAGTTGCACTCACAATTTTTTAAAGTTAACAATTCATTATTACTAACTATAAAAAAACTACATAGAAAATGTAAAAAATACTTTATCTTTTTGAAACACATTTTTTTCTAAAACATTCAACATTATTAAATAGAGGGAGTAACTTTTTTTACATTTGAGCTACTTTCCCTTAAAACAACATTTTTATTAATTTTAGTATCATTCAATCAATGATAAAATAAATTATGGATAGAAGTAGTTACTAGAATAGAAAATTTATTTTATATTAAAGTTAAAAGCGTTCAGATGAAAATAAAACTAATTGTTCATACGTGAAGTATGCTTTTAATACAAATCGGAAAGGGTAAATTATATATAATTACCAAAATTAACCGTTAGATACTTGATTTTACAATTAATACTACATCTATTTTATAAGTGTTGTTTTAAGATTTTAATTTTGTTTTACGAAAATGTCATTTTAAATATTAAATGCAAATTTATAAACGAAAATTCAGTTTTAAAATCACCGTTTTGAAAAGAGCTGTGGTATGATTTGGAAGGTGCGGCTGTGTTTGTTCATGGTCTTTACTAAGTTCAAAGAGCTGTGGTATGATTTGGGGTTGGTTTCGAGGTGACAGTTACGGTGATTTTTCGGGATTCTGTATGGGTCGACTTTGGTTTTTGGAAGGTCTCTTCCTTTGACAAAGTTTGTTCGTAAGAAGGAAATATTAGTTTTGGCTTTGTACGACGAAGGGTTCTCGATATCAGGTTGTGAGTTAGAATCAGCTTTTCAAGTTTCTGGGTTTAATCCGATCAGTTCAAGGAAGAACATAGGCATTATTCAGCTTTTGGTAATGAAAAGATTACGGCAATATCGGAATTCATACTCGTTGATGTATTGTTTTATAGGACATACATGTCTACACAATTATGTTGTATTTTTTGGGTCTTTAAAGGTTATTATGATATTTAATGAATATGGATTCCGATTTAAAAAAAGGTTCAATAAAGGGTTTTTGTTCGAGCCTATTCTTCGAATGAGTTCTAATATGAGTGGGAAGGTGGCTCTCTTGGAACCACCAGCTCATTCATGAAGATCATGAGTTGGAATTGTCAGGGTCTCGGAGGGGATTTGACACCTGACACATTGAGAGATCTACGGAATAAATTTAAACTTGATATTGTTTTTTTATCAGAGACTAAACACTCTTCTTTTTATTTTAAAAAATATCAAGTTGAATTTGGGTTTAATAATTTGTATAATGTGGAATCGATCGGTCTAAGTGGTGGTCTGACTATCTTTTACAACAATGAAATAAAACTTGATATTTTGTTTTCTAGTAATCGCATTATCGATGTTAATGCTTCGTTCTATGGTTTTGGAGTATCAATTTCTTTTGTTTATGGTGAACCAATGGTTGCGAATCGGTATATTGTTTGGGACAAACTAATGGAAATAGGGACTAATCGATCAAATGCTTGGTTGATAATAGGCGATCTTAATGAGTTAACTGTGAATCATGAGAAGAAAGGGGGTCATATGAGGAAATCTGCATCCTTTGTCCCTTTCAACCAAATACTTAGACATTGCGGGATGATGAAATTTCCATGTGCGGGAGACCAATTATCATGGAAAGGAAAGCGGAATAATC
>OVAN01000993.1:2176-46709 GCA_900406275.1 Anastatica hierochuntica | reverse complement strand
AATTGAGTTAAAACATAAGAATTTTTGTATTGTTTAGTTTTGATTTTTTTTATTATAACTAAACTGAATTAAACTATTTAGTGTTCTCAATCGATTTTCAATTAAATTTTACAAAAAAATATAAAAAGCTTTAATTTTGAAAATGAATGCAAAAAGTCAGAAGCGGCGTCCATAGAAGGTTTTTAGGGAGATTTGACCAGTGAACTTCATTTATCATTAATTGTAGAGATTTATCATTGATTAACTATAAAGATTCAAAATATACATTCTTTCAATTAAATCGAACCAAATAAAATTGGTTTAGGGTTATGTTAATACCTAGATTTTATGTGTTAGGGTTTAGGGTTTAGTTTTTTAGAGTTTATCATTAATAAGGGAATGAAATTAGAAAAGACGACATTGCCTTTTTATTTAATCTTATAAGTAAAAAGATTATATATCGAATAAGTATATAGAGATAAATTTATATTGTGTTGTGTAATCAAAATGTCAAAAATATTTTGGGTTGTCAGATTATGCAAATAATTTTTAAGATTTTTTTGTTTAGGGTTGGAGATGTGAGTTAAGGGATTAGGGTTGAGTTTTATCACTAGCGAGGACACTGAATAAGATTAAAACAAAAAACATTTTCTTTTATATTTAACTTTTTAACCATTAGTTTGAATATTTTAATAAAAGATTTGGTTTGAATATTTCAATAAAAAAAGGAAAAATTTCATAAAAATTAAAATATTCAAATTGTTACTCTTTTAAACACAATGTTGTAAGCCTGGTGTGGATGAAACATTAAAAGTATTTAAAGTAGTGTATTTTTTTCATGCCACAACGATTGTGAGAGTTTTGAGGAGCAATAAACTTATAGTATAAGATAGGCTTCACATGTTTACTTACAAAATATCTTTTGTCAAATTTTAGATATGTCCAATTTTAAGAAATCGAACATAGTTGTAACTAATTTTTAGGTTCAAAAATGGTTTGAACTGAGTTTGTTTGGTTTTGATTTTTCGGATTAATATCGAACAAAAAGTGAATCGTTAAGTGTTTCAATTCTCATTCGATTATATTTTTATAAAGAATAAAAGAAATAGAATCGAATAGTAGTTAATTTTTTGGATTAAAAAATAGTTTGAATTGAATTAAACATAAAAACTTTTATATCGTTTGGTCTGATTTTTTGGATTATAACTAAATTAAAACCGAATCAATTAGTGTTTCAGTTTTCAATTGATTTTCAACTAAAATTTTCAAAATTTAGCAATATTAATACTATTTCAAAAAGTTGGTCTATATGCAGTACATCCATTTCAATTTTTAAAGTTGTACAAAAACTATCAATTGATATTATTTCATTTACCATTCATGTCTTAAATTGCATAATTTATCAAAACATACACAATCTTTGTATTACATTGTTTACCCAAACTTTTTAAACATAAGATGTTTAAATGAACCACTTTAAAAATATTGTAATATTAACTACCATAATTTTTTAATTACATATTTGTACACATTTATTACTTAGAAACAAATTCTAATATACTATAATCCCGCGCTTGCGCGCGGGTCAAAATATAGTTATAATATTTAATTAAGAACGTTGTTTCACTTGATATTACAAAAACTAAGATTAATTCGGATGATATTGATTTCAGTTCATAATTTTTCAATAACTAATAATGATTTTAATCTAAATTTTAAATTTACGGGTTATAGTTACGTGAATTCCACTGTAAAAGCTATTTTTTTAATAAGATATTTATATTTAATTTCCCGTGTATCACAGAGGACCTTATTTAGTTCTATTTATTATCTTACATAGTACCAGAAGTAATATGGAGATTTAGAATATTTTTTGATATTGGATTTCACGGGATTCGATTCGTAGATATCTTCAATATATTTCATCCTTGCTCTTTTGTTTTCGTTTTGTTTAAATTTGATCTTTTTACATTTTGTTTAAATTTGATTAAAAATGTTTTTTTTCTTATTACAGTCCATTTTTTTTTGTGGGAATTCGACATTTTGTCACACACTGAAAATACAGATGTGCCTTTTTTGATGAGTCTTAAGATTGGAACTACTTTGAGTTACAGACTATATATGTTGTTGAATCAAAAAATGTTTTTATAGCTTCACAAATTTACAACTGCAATTTTTAATACCATGATCTCTATGATTGAACGTTAGAGTGATGAGTGATGACTCATGCTATAGTCTACATATGCATATCAATGAGTTCACTCTAGTATAATCAAATCATTACTAATGTCAAAACATGCTTCATGAGACAAATTAACAAGAAATCAATCATAACTTCAAAATGAATTTGAGACCAACACTAGTAGAAAAAATTGCTATAGCCACGTTTTAGTCACGATTAGCCACGAAAATCGTAGCAAAATCGTGGCAAAATCATCCATATAGCCACGATTAGCCACGAAAAAAAAGCTACGATCATATAGCCACGACTTTTTTTCGTGGCAAAATCGTGGCTATATGATCATAGCTTTTTTTTTCGTGGCAAAATCGTGGCTATATAGATGATTTTGCCACGATTTTGTCACGATTTTTCCACGAAAAAAAAGTCACGCCACGATTTTTCGTGGCTTAAACGTGGCTATAGCAGTTTTCTCTGCTAGTGCAAAAGTCCTATACCTCAAAGCGTGTAAGACCTCCAAGTGGTGGACTTTGTTTCCATTAGTTCAATGCACAAAAGAGCATTGACCATTCACCAGCTAGCTCCAGTCCGAATCAACCGAATAGAGGTGTATCAAACTTGTAAAGATTGTTTCATGGTCATGAGAACAAATGGGATGATTCATAGTAGGAACCAAACTGGTCCAATTTTTTATATACCTCAATGATTCGATGTATTTGAATATTATCCTAACATAATGACGTATTACCACACACATTTCTCTAAGAAATATGCGTCACAGATATGTTGACCTTTTTTTATGACCTCTTCATCTATGATAGAACCAGTAAGTTTAGTATCAAATGATTGGTACAACATGGTTACTTCAAAGACGAGCAAGCTGCCCTTTTTTTCTCCAAAAGTTTCAATACGTTGAATGAATCAGAATCATAGTAAGAATTCTGTTAATAACTACACAATTTGTTAGCTATGGTCAGTAAAAGCAACTTTATTCCAAACCAGACCACGGAAACATGAAAGTTAGTTGTAATAAGTCATCAATCTAATGACATCATCATAGTATCCTAGTCTTATGCATAAGAAGACTGACATTATGGAAATAAGAAACAAAGATTATAATGGTCTGGTCCAAAGAAGGTTTATGTGTAACATCTTCGATACGCGATAAAACTATCCAGACATGTCTTTGTCGACGAAACATGCATAAGTGGTGGAAAGATGAAGGAAAAACTCGGCTAAATGTTTAAAAACAGGATTAGAAATGGTTCAGTGACTCCTCAAACATAGGAAATTTCTACTAGTGGCTTATAAAAAAGGCTTAAGAGTTGTTATATAGGGGTAGGTGTAGTTGGACAAAATGGACCCTAGACATGGCCTTGGATGGACCACGATCTAGTCTTTGTCCACTCGATCATGGATGGACCATGAGTTACTTGGTCGATTTAAGAAAAAAGTGAGGGATCAAGATTGAATCTAGATCATCTAGTCCAAACTAAACTAGAGTGCACCATAGCAAAGGGAATCCAAATATAGAACGTGGTCAAGATCTTAGGATGGTCAAGTGGCTAAGAAAAGTCCAAAAATTGGCCAAGAACTCGGAAAGATGGGCCAAGATGAGGTATAAAGGGTTAGAACCGGCTTAAAGTTGTGCAGTTCAGCTCGGGAAAGTTGGCAATGAACCGAACCAGCTGACAGGTCGAGCTAGGCTAGCTGGACTAAGCTGTCTAGTAGCTTAGCTAAGCTGGAAGGAGTGTTCGATAGCTGGGCTAGCTGGGGTGACTGGTCACTAGCTGTATGTGACCAGTTGGTTGGTTTAGTCAGAGCAGTTGGCCGCGACACATATGCCAATTGCGCCAAGTGGTTGGACAATTATTTCTTAAAGGCAATTCCCATCAGTTGGATAAGAAGGAGTGATTTTTGAAGGGCAATTTCAAGGGAGCGTCCCCTTGGACGGTTTGGTATTATTTCTCGCCAAAAATCCTATAAATAAGATGCCCTACGCAGAACTACGAACATCACTAAGCACAAGAGAACAATCACCCGAAAATTCCAATGTATTGAGGAGCAAATCAAAGGAACTGAGAAGAGAGACGTGGTTGGAAGATCCATTCAAGAAGGGAAACTAGTCAGAACTCACCGGCGACGTCCACAACAAATCGTTAGGCCAAGATGAGTGCGTGACGGTGGCTTAGTGCCCGAATCTTGTAAATGCATGTCATTCGGTATAAAACTATAGTCTTGCATCGAGTCTTATTGATTGATTGCATGATTAATTCATGATTATGCATAACTTTCGATTGTTCATTGAAATTGCTTAAACTGGCCATGAAGAAATTCAGATATAGAGGGTAAATGTGGTAAGGTGAGTGACTTGGGGATCTGACTGAATCCACCAAGGCTCGACCAAAACAAGTGTAAGCCTTGGATCATACTGATGATTTTGGTTAAATAAATGGATAAGGCTTAATAAATTGGACTACATGATTTATGCGTAGTCACTAAGTCATTAAGAAAGTGGACAGAATGATCGCCCTCACTAAGTAACTGTACGCCTCTTTGGCTTTCAGGTAATGAAGGGGATCACAAGAAGGATATGGCTTGAATTGGCGAGACAAAGGGATGGGAATGGGTGGTGATTATCGGTCTAGGCAGTATAGGCTTGATGTATAATATGATTTTATAGCTTATAAGAAAACTAAAGTTGCATTTGAATCCTATTATTTAAATAAAGGCCGAATTGTTGTTTAATGACTTTGTGTGCTTAATACTCTAAGTGAAAAATGTCAATGAATCACAAAATACTCGAAAATGACTAAGTATAAGAATCAAACGCTTGAAATTAATTGATTAGCTTGGTTCACTTAGTGAATCAAGCGTGAAAATCTCCGCGAACTTAGGCAGTCCGAGATGGGGTATTTCATTGTGTCTCGGGCTATCTTAAGTTAGCTTTTTCAGAAAGAATAACAAAAATCAGTATTACATGAGGATACTTTCTTAATCTTTAGGATATAATCGTGCCTCGGGCTATCTTAAGTTAGCTTTCTCAGAAAGAATAACAAAAATCAGTATTACATGAGGATACTTTCTTAAAATTTCAAGCCAATCTCGAAGCTTCAGTCTCCCTTTTCAAGCTAGAAAACACCATCATACAATCTTCTCCTCCTTATGAGACACCATTGAAGAAATCACAAGTGAGTTTCTTCACGGAACTATTCCTCTGCGTCGTGTCTCTCTTCTCTTAGTCTTCCTTGTCAAACTTGATTCTATGTCTTCTTGTTCTTTATGTCTTGTTTAGGAGTTTGATTAGGTTTTAGTAGATTCAAATAGAGTTCCAATTTAGGGTTGTAACAATTTAGGATTTCGAAAATTAGGGATTTCATTATTTGTATGCTTGATTTTGATTAGTGTTAATCTTATTTGTGGGGTTCTTTCTTATTTTTCTTAGATATATTAGGGTTTCGAAATTTGGGGGTTCGTTTCTTCATTTGCTTAGGTGTGAGGGTGTGATTAGGGTTTGGAAATTTGGGGGTTTGATTCTTGCAATTTTTATTTGTGTTTAGGGCTCTAAATTTGAAACATATAGGATCGG
This sequence comes from Anastatica hierochuntica, assembly GCA_900406275.1. Classification (NCBI taxonomy): domain Eukaryota; kingdom Viridiplantae; phylum Streptophyta; class Magnoliopsida; order Brassicales; family Brassicaceae; genus Anastatica; species Anastatica hierochuntica. The sequence goes on along the minus strand of OVAN01000993.1, from coordinate 40,962 downwards.
CGGATGATCAATGTTTTATATTCTTTTTCTTCTTCCTCGTCATAGTTCATATTGTTGTTTGTATTGTTTGCTGCTTCTTCTTATTAAGTTAAATAATGTTTACTTATTTTGTCAATTGTTTTCACTTTTCAGATGTACTCGTTATCTTTTCCAGAAGAACATAACATTGAAGCAGATCAAGGTGCACACATACAAGATGACCAAGCAGCTTTTCAAACTCCATATAATTGTGGCAAGCGTAAAGAAACCCCAACAGCAAGCGGAGCAACATCACAACCTACCAAAAAAGTAAGAAGATACTTGGTACAAGGTCATAAGTGTGGCTATACTTCACAAGGACATATGAGAATTGAGAGGTGCATGTGCAATTATTTCCAGAAGAATTTCTCTTGTCCAATAAAGTCTGTGACTTCTAACTTGCAGAAGCACATTGTTGTCTGCAAGGAGTACAAGGCATGGTGTGAATGCCAAGTTCAAGCTCAAAAAGATATAACTGAAGAAGGGAAACTGAGGATTGCTAAAGTGCCTCAGTTAGTTTTCAGAGAAGCTACGAATAAGTTAATGGTACTTGCAAAATTGCCATTGTCCTTTGTAGAATGTGTTGCTTAGAAACACTTCTGCAACATGTAATCTTCTTATGTCCTCAGAGCATCAGCGTTGGAGGAGTCTCTCACAAGAGTCTCCCCCAAAATATTAATATAAAGAATTAAAAAAAAGAGTGGGAGTCTCTTAGTAAGAGACTAGAGTCTCTCATTACTCTAGTCTCTTACTAAGAGACTCTCCCTTTTTAAAATTTTTTTTTTTTATTAATATTTTGAGGGAGAGACTCTTGTGAGAGACTCTCCCAATGCAGATGCTCTTACTTGTTGTTCTGTTTATAAATATGTTAATTGTTTATTGATTGCTTTTTATTTTTTTATGCAACAAGATAAATATGTACAAGCCACATTCAAGAAGGACAACAACAAAGGACATAGTAAAGATGTATATGAATAGGAAGGTAGCTCTGAAACAATTGTTTACAACAACTAAGCAAAGAGTGTCATTGACAACTGACATTTTGACAGCTCAACCTATAGGTAATCCCTTTATGTATTATTCTTCTGCTTTTTTGTTTTTGAAGTTACTAATTCTTTTTTTATTCAAATGTTGCAGTTACATGGTCATCACATTTCACTATGTTGACCAAACTTAGAGGTTGAAGAAGCTGATCATTAGCTTCAAGAACATCACAGATTATAAAGGTCAGACTATTTGTCATACTATTTTAGAATGTCTAGCTGATTGGAGGATAAAGGGTTTTTGTATAAATGTTGACAATGCAACAACAAAAAGTATTGCTTTAGAAAAGTTTCAAACTAGTTTTTCCTTAGTCTCCAGTAAATCTTTAGTCTTGAACGGGAAATATATGCATATAAGATGCATTGGTCATATTATTAACTTGATAGTTAAGGATGGATTGGCACAAGTAGATGCAAATGTCTCTGGCATTAGGATTGTTGTCTCATGTGTTAGATTACGTGAAAACAGAAAAAGTCATTTGAGCTTAGGGTAGATAGTTGTAAAATGTCTAGGGGTAGTTTGTCCATGGATGTCAGAACCAAATAAAACTCAACATATCTTATGTTGACAAAAGGCCATAAAATATAAGCAAGCATTTCAAAGGATAGAGACAGAAGACAAGTTGTACACAGATTACTTTCTTCAAGAAGATTATGGAGCAAAAAGACTTAGACCCCCTCAAATTAGTGACTGGGAGGCAGTAGAGAGACTAACTTGGTTCGGAGTAATCTTCTATAACTCCACTCTAACTGTCTCAACCTCCAACACTTTGAATTCTTACAAGTGGTATGGTGAGATAGTCACCATTAAGACAAATATGTTGTCTCTAAGCGTTAGCTAAGATGAACAACTAAAGAACAAAGCTCAAGAGATGCTGCTGAAGTTTGATAAGTACTAGGAAGGAATGAAGAACATAAATAAGATGGTGATTTTCACAACAGTCTTTGATCCTTGCAAGAAGATGCAATTTTCAAAGCTTTGAAGAGCTACATGGAAAAGATAGTTCATAGTCAAAAGAGTTACATGAAGCTATGATGGATCTGCTTAAGAGTTTGTATAAGGAGTGCAGTCTCAGAAGCAGATTAAACTCTATTGGAAAATCGTCTAACTCTTCACAGACGACTCAATCATCTCAAGGAACTTAAGATCAGCCAACTAACAAAATGAAGCCATTTTAGTTAGGTGACCAATTGGGATACAAGAGGATATAATTCAGGTATAAGGAGATGCTCAATGAGATAGGGTTGAAGAAACTAAAGATGAGTTGGACAGATAATTGAATGAAAGTGTGGAGAATCCTACACTGCTACCTGGAGTTGATTATGATGTCCTCTCATGGTGGAAGGTCAACAGTGGGAAGTTCCCAATAATGTGTGAGATTGCTACGGATGTCTTCGCAATGCAAGTCTCCTATGTTGCTTCTGAAAGTGCATTTAGCACTAGTAGTAGGCTAATAGACCCTCACATAAGCTGCCTAAATCATTATATGATAGAAGTTTTGATGTGTACTGATCAATGGATGAAACGAGACTTGAGGTATGAGTCTAAAGTGCTTACCTTTGCACATATACTTTCAGAAGTTGAATTTGAAGACAATCTTGAAAAAGGTAAGTCATTCTTCTTTTATTAATTGTTGTCTATCTCTATTACTCTGTTATTTGACTTGTTTGTTTTCACTTTCAAAGATTTCGCAACTCCTTAGTCGTATCAAGACTAGAATTTGGAGTTTGGTACAATGGTTTGTCTCGGTCGGTCTGTCTCATGCTTTTTTATATTGTTTGCATTGTTTACTTCAACTAACTAATCATATTTTGGTGTTGCTTGATGATTCAGGTACATGTAGAAGATGTGACAGTGACTAGAGCATAAATTTGGTACAAGGTACTTGGTTTCTCTTTGTCTCATGCTTCTTTAGTTTCTAGGACTTCATGTCTTCAAGACTCTTAGAGCATGTGCAACCGTAATACTGAGTAGGAGTTCTTAAAATTTTTTTTTTTGATTTTTTAATTATTTTTTTTTTAAAAAGGAACCAATCGCGGGCCGCCACATGTCGTGGGGCCCGCGCACAGTACAACATACTCGGGAGCCATCGGTTATTATTTAACAGATTTGGACAACTTTTTTACACAGTTTTTAAGATCCATAGATTAAAAAAATATTAAATGATAAGGATTCAATGGTTAAGCACTCCCATTGGAGATGCTCTTAGTTCTAAGTCTTGTAACCAATGTATGATTGTTATGTTTGAACTTTTTTAGTGTATTTATAAAACTTTAAATGTGTCGGTTCAGATTTGGACATGTATGTTTATGTTTCAGTTTTCAAATTCATTGTTCAAGTTTTTAAAAGTTAAGCCCTTAGTTGTGTTTGTACTTATTAGTTTGTAGACATAGATTTTTTTGGACAATCTGAGTACTATGGGTACAATTTAGTGTTTCAGTTACAAAGTACGTGAATTACCGGATTGGTTACAACAGATCCCGAAATACCGGACCCGAGAACCGAACCCGAACTACACAAACTCGAGAGTACCGGTACTCTACAAAATACCCGAATGGGTATCATTGGCCTAGAGTTCAAGACCTGAATCCGAACCGAATCCGGTGGGTACCTGAATGGCCAGTGGGTACCTGAATGGTCAGGCGTAGCACCTATGTCATTATCTCTCGGTATGTCTATAACAAATTGCGTACAAGCCGCTTCTGATTTGAAAAATTGTTCTTGTTTAATTATTCTTGTTCCATGCTTAGTAACTACAAATTAAAAAACATAAAGATGAAAGGCAGATACACAAACAAACAATTAAAATCTACAAAACATATTTTGCAATATACATTTTTGTTAACCCCTTAACTCAAATCTTTAAATCTCTTTTTGTTCTTGAGGGGTGATGAATCCTAACCGTTAGATGCGAAAGTTTTGATCTCTTTAGCTTCTTGACGGTTTCGAAAGGCGGTTGAATTCTCAAGATGAATACACTACAAAGGGTACTGCACCAGTTTTAAACACGGGGACGAATAAACCTCGTTAGCAACTTAACTTTCTCAAGATCAAAATCTATAAAAAAAAATCAAAGAGTATTGATTCATTAAGAAGAGCAAGTGAAGTGACTCACATAGAAGAAACACCATTAGCATTAAGGAAACAGTGAGCTTTATTGGGTGAGTAAATGGTAAGCGTATCGGATTCTGAAAGCAACCGGCCCTGTCAAAGAGCTGCAAAATGCTCGAAAAGTTAAGTTACTTCCTCCTTTTAAAGCTCAAATGATTAGTGAGAAAGTACCTGAGTATGATCAGGAAGTCTCTGCATCCAAAACATTGGCTTAGTTCCTTTCACTTTAGGAGTAGCTTCGACTTGTGCCACCAGTTTCTCCTTTCCTTCTTCTTGGTCGTTATCATCACCGGGAACTATAATCCTCAAGGAATTGAAATTTGGCGAACTCCACGTTCTTCTTGTCCCAGTTGTTTTCTCTACCTGACTTATTCTGGCATCCGCATTTCCCGGTTTTACATTCTCTTCAATTTCTATCACACATTCAGAACCATTACCGTAGCCGCTAACTTCCTTGGATGTCTCTTTTCTGCAGTTTATTATAGCTGAGGTTTCCGCCTCATTCGACTTACCATCAACGCTTTGTTGTGAGGTCTGAGAAGATCCAGAAAGAAACATTGCCAAATCATCTCGCTCTTCTTCGCTTAGATTAACCCAACGGAGAGGCTCTTTTCCACTCTCGCTGTAAGCTTCTTGTAAAGTAGACTCTACGCGATAAATCTGGTTTTCAATAGCGGAAACAAACTGTTGATGCCGTGTCAATGTCGAATCATTCCCACATTGTCTATGGCTCAATCTTACTGCCTTCTCAAATTCCTCCAACTGATTCATAGTTTCAAAAAATTACATATTAACTTAAAGAAAGTACAAAAGACAATAACTTTTCTCAAGAACTCCCACACACTAAACCCACACACACACACACACACACACTAAACCCACACACACACACACACACACACACATACACTAAACCCAAACCCAAACCCAAACACACACACACACACACTAACATAAAACTGGGATGGTTCAAGAAACATTGTGAAGAAATTCAAATGATACCTGCCATTTTGCAGTACCCAAAGCAGCTTTAAGTTCATTGCAAAGCTCATCTTTCTTCTCTCTAATCCACAATCTATAAGCAGACTCCATTCTTCAAAAAATGAACAAAAGAAATCAAAATCAATATTGTGTAGAGATTCAAAGAGACCAAATCCCAAATTTTTTAAAAAGACCAAGAACCATTATAGCTCAAAGAGATCCCCTTTATTCACAACAACCTCATAAGCTACTAAACGAAACTTGTAAAAGAAAAACCCAGAATCAATACATACATATCTGCAGATTTTTGAACTTCTTCAGCTGCAGAGAAGAAAACATCTTTTTGCCATAGATCGAAGCTGTTAACTACCATCATCTTCTTCTTCTTATTCTTCCTCAAAGCTAACCCAACACGGAACACACAGAAGAAGAGAATCAAAAGAGAATCGAAATCTCCACTATAAGAAATTTCTCAGTTTAATCCAAAGAGATTCTCTCTTTCTTCTCTTCTTCTTCTTCTTCTCTGTTCCTTTAGCAATAAAAGAAGGAACTTTCTTTTCTTCGAGCTTTTTATGACATACCCACCCAACTTGTGTCCACTATATATACGTGGCATTTTATAAGAGGAAGATGTAGGGAATTGAAATGCTCCTTGCTGTAGGAGATTAGAGCTCGAAGTTAGGAAGCGGGAAAACGACAAGAATGTAACCTGGATGTGGGCCCGTCGATTTGCTGCCACTAACAGCCACATCAATTTCAACTTTCATTCTTTTTTTTTTTTGGTTTGATTGATTTTGTAAGGTTTCGAATTTTGAGTTTACTTTATAATAATATGCTAAAAATAACGATAATTGTATGCCGACAAAGAAAAATGAGAACAATAATATGGTAGGTTAGGAGTCAAATGCTAATGAATCTATGATGACTCATTTTTGCATTCAGAAAAAAGGTAATGGCAAATGATGGAGACAGTAAGGTGGCATGCGAATAGTCTGGCATAAAGTTTTTGTGATTTAGGTTTGTAAATCTTTTATCAAACTAATGATCTAAAAAAAATCTATATATAATAATGTATATTTTTTTTGTCTACATTGATCAACAACTATTTAATGCTTCTATATTTTGTATTAATTTTAATGATCGTAAAGTATGTAGATTATGTGTAAGTTTATTAAAAATTTAGATGTATTATTATTATTTTTTACTTTAGTAAGGAGTTAATTCAAAATGGAGATGAATTATTTTTTTAATTTGCTTCACTTTTTGGATAATTCCAACATTAAAAATGAAATCTTTTGATAAGGAGTAGCATATTTAGATATAAAAAGAAAATAGAAAAGACCCAATTCCTAGTAGGATTAAGAGATGACTAATCTATAAATACATAAAGATCGATCGGGAGATGTTCCAGAGATTGAGAGTTAAGAGATTTAGTTTTATGAAATTTCTAAATCAATAAAGAAGGGAAGTTCTTTATACAAAACTCTTTTACGATCAAAACATTAATTGCTATCAGAGCGTTAAAGGCAATATCAAATCACGACAATCGTCAAGTTGCCTTCTAGTCTTGAAACAGACATGGCAGGTGAAAATGATCCACCATCAGACTTGGCGCAACGATCAAAACAGCTGAGAACGCCGACGATACAATGCCCAATGCTCACGTACACAAACTACACATTTGGGCGATGAGGATGAAAATCACACTTCGAGTAAGCGAAGTATGGGAAACGATTGACCCAGGGAGTGAGGATCAAAAGAAAAACGATGTGGCAACAACACTCATGTTCCAATCGATCCTCGAAGCACTCATCTTGCAGGTGGGAGAACAAAGTTCCGTGAAAGGCATGTGGGATGCGATAAAGGCACGTCACCAGGGAGCGGACTAGATGAAGGAGGCGAGACTACAAACCTTAATAATTGAACTAGGAAAGCTGAAGATGAACGACAATGACACTGTCGACGATTTTGCTGGGAAAATTTTGGTCCTAGCCTCACAGTCAGCCTCTCTTGAAGAGATCGTATACGGAACAAGACTTGTGAAGAAGTTCTTGAAGGGACTCTCGAGAAAGAAATTCATAGAAATAATTGCCTCTCTTGAGCAAGCCCTATATCTAAACAAAACAGGATTTGATAACATAGTTGGGAGAATAAAAGCGTATGAAGAGTGAGTAAGAGAAGAAACACAAAGTGAGGACCAAGGAAGGCTCTTGTACGTGAGTAATCCTAAGCAAAACAAAGTAGGGAACATCAACTATCATAGCGGCAAGACCAACGTGAATTTTGGAGGAGAAACCGACGACCATGGAAGAGGCGGAGGTAGAAGTAGAGGGAGAGGTAGAGGCCGTGGAAGAGGGAGGTCCAACGGCCAACATCAAGGAGGAAAAACATCTGAAAAGTATGATAAAGAGAAGAAGGATCTCTCGAGAATTCAATGCTAGAGATGTGACAAGTTTGGTCACTATGTCAACAATTGTCCCTCACGACCACCCCGCGACCAAGAAGCAAACTTAAACGAAACATAAGAAGTCGATGGGCTTTATATGCACGAGGTAGTGTTTCTAAACGAAGACAAAGTATTTACCAAGGAAGTCGATGCCATCAAAGGAGACGCTTGTGAATGGTATTTAGACAATGGGGCAAACGATCATATGTCGGGGAATAGTGTTTTCTTCTCTGCACTAGACGAAAGTATCAAAGAGAAAGCGAGATTTGGAGATGGGTCACATATAAATATAATAGGTAAAGGTTTGATTTGCTTTATGGGCAAGTCTGGAAAGAGAGATGTCCTTGATGATATCTACTTCATACCCAATTTGAGGCATAATATAATAAGTCTTGGGCAAGCTACTGAAAATGAGTGTGAAGTAAACATGAAAGGGGCCATCGTGGAGCTGAAAGACCCTCACGGAAGACAGTTTTCTTGAGTCACAAGATCCTCAAATCGTCTATACAAGACACCATTGGAGATATATTCCCCTAAGAGTCTTCACATTAAAAAAGAAGATTCAAGATGGACTTGGCACATGCGGCTAGGACCTGTAAGCTATGGAGTGATGAAAAGCATGGCAGATTAGGAGATGGTGATAGGAATACCACATACTCTACAAGAAAAGATTGTATGCGACATATGTAAGATTGGGAAGCAAGGAAGAAACTCGTTCCCAAACCAAACGGGTTTTCGCTCATTGAGTCCACTGGAATTGGTTCATGGTTACTTGTGTAGACCAATATCACTTCCAACTCCGTCTAACAATCAATATATTTTTGTACTAATCGATGACATTTTAAGGTAGATGTGGACAATTCTATTAAAATAGAAGAGTGAAGCACTTGATTAATTCAAAAGATTCAAAGAATATGTTGAGAAACTAACCAAGACTAGCATTAAGACACTACGTACTGATAGGAGAGGGGAGTTTAACTCAGCCGAGTTTAAACATATTTGTAAAGCAAGGGAATAAACAGACACCTTACAGAACCGTATACACCTTAACAGAACGGGTAGTAGAAAGAAGAAACCAAACCTTAAAGGAGATGACAAGGAGTCTAATGAAAGGTGTTGGGGTCAAAAACGACAACATCGAAATCGACGCCCAAGATTCTCGAATAACTCCAGAGAGGTATCGAGAAACGAGTTTCGGAGCGATAAGAAGTCACCGTAAAGGACGGATAACCGTGTCGCTTCGAAAATACGAGCAATACGAACAATGGCAAGTCTAGCCACCCGTTGGGGGACTAGACTCTCGTAAAGTCTAATCGCCCACGATTGACTAGACCAACTTTCCCGATCATTTTCTCCCTCGAATCCTGGTTCGAGCGTTTCTTGTCTTCTCTCGATTGAAGTTTCCGTTGAAGTTTCGCGGCAATAATCGTAAAACTTATACTTTTCGTAGAAACTTTGTACCGATCGTATAAAACGATAACGATTAACTCGAACACCGACATTGTCTTAACTATACGATCGATCTTATTATTTCGTAAAACCATCACCGCGTAGTCTTACGAAGAACGGTTTCTCCAAAAGAAATCGTAAAAATCACTTTGGCACTAAACGGCCCACGAAGACCCAAAACGCGACAAAAGTCCACTTACGATTTCGGAACGAGAACGGGCCCAAATGCGTCAACGATCTACCCGAGTTTCGCGAAAGATAAAATGAAAATACGATAAAGTCAAAATCTAAAGATAAATATGGAAAACTCCTAAAGATATGCATAAATCTAGGGCGAAAAAGGAAACGAGATCAGCTAACGAAGGCATATAAAAGAGGGGATAAGGAGATCGAAAAGGGGGAGAGACAGAAATTTCTTCACAATTCATACTTTGAGCTTTAAATTTCTTTTCATTTTTTGCTAGCGAGCTGCGTCTCAATTAGGTTTACCAGTCTTATGCTGTTAGAACTAAGATACTCGCCGACAGCTCTCGCGGCCACGGCTTACCACCTGTTGTAACGCTCAATGCAGATTCAAAATAAGATCTCTATTGCTCTATTTTCTTTCGATTCTCTTTTACATTTATCTTGTCTGTTTTCTTCGTACTTTTGATTTGTCGTTGTTTGTTTAGCAGATATCCGGGACTTCAAGGAAAGTTAGGGTTTCCTGGATTTCCTCCAAATGCGAATATTGACAGTGCGAATTTCGGTTCCCACAAAAGGAATGAAGGTGCCTAACTTATTATGGGGCAAAGCTATGCGTCGCGCGACTTACATAAGTAATCGAGTATCCATGAAAGCCTTAAATGGTAAGACACCATACGAGTGCTTCACCGCAAATAAGCCAAATATCATGAACCTTAGAATTTTGGTTGTGTAGCATACGCGAAAATCAATGGACCAAGTGTCAGGAAACTTGTCGATAAAGTAAGGAGCATAACTAATCTTGGAACAGAACCCGGTTCCAAGGCTTATCGACTTTATGATCTGATCACGAGAAAAGTAATCGTCAGTAGGATGTTGGGTTCGACAAAAGAAAAGGCTGAGATTGGTCGTTGTGCACAAATTAACTCAGCACAGAGTTGGGAATCTTCAAGTTTTCACTCGACGATGCGCCGATAGAAGAAGAACACGAAGAAGCAGAGCATGATCATGATATCACGACGGGCATGAACCTCAAAACATCGATCACGGCGAGGCGGTGACGGATCAAGTTGAGGCATAGGAAATCAAAACAGAGAACCCAATTCAAAATGAAACTCAACCAGTTAAAACAAGAGCTGGTCGCACGGTGAACAAACTAAAATATCTCGACAGCTATGTTTTGCTTGCTGAATGTGAAGTTACTCCTAACTGTTGATGGAGAACATGAGTGTTATGCTGAAGCGGCAATAAAACAAGAATGGGTAAATGCGATGAAGGTCGAGCTAGAATCCATCGTAAAAAACAAGACATGGCAACTAATCGACAAACCTGATGGAGCCTATCAGTTTGAAGTGGATCTTTAAGATAAAAGGTTTGTTGATGTAACTATGAACAAATACAAGGCGAGGCTCGTAGCTAACGATTACGTACAACAACAAGGAATAGACTTTGAAGAAGTATTTGCCCCGGTAGCCGAATAGAGGCGATACAGCTGCTTATATCTCTTGCTGCAACCAATGAGTGGGAAATCCATCACTTGGATGTTATGACAACTTTCTTAAATGGCGAATTTAGCAAATATGTATACACATCGCAACCTGAAGGTTATGAAGAGAAAGGAAAGGAAGCTAAAGTCTATAAATTGAGTAAGGCACTTTACGGCTTGTGACAAGCTCATAGAAGGTGGAAAGTGAAACTCGACAACACTCTGAAGGAAATTGGTTTTATCAAATGCAAGAAGGAGCCTTCGATCTATCAAAAGAAGTGGAAGAAAGATCTCTTCATTATTGCAATTAATGTTGATAATTTATTCGTCACATAAACATCAGTTCAAGTCATCAAGAAATTCAAGAATGATATGGCCAAAAGATTCGAAATGTTTGATCTTGGAAAATTGTCATATTATCTGGGAATAGAGGTAATACAAAGACTTGAGGAGATTAAGATAAAACAAGAAGGTTATGCTCGGGCAATTCTCGCCGATAGCAACATGGATACTTGTAATATGACTCATGTACCAATGGAGTCTAATTTGAAAATCTCAAAGGCTGAAGATGAGCAAGAGATTGACGCCACTGTCTACAGAAGGTCGATCAGATGCTTGAGATATATACTACATACTTGGCCAGGCCTTACATACTCGGTTGGAGTTCTGAGCCGTTATATAGATTACTTAGAGCATCTCATGGGCAGGCACTTAAGAAACTTCTCAGGTATGTGAAAGGAACCACCAAATTTGGATTGTTCTTAAAGAGAGATGATACACGGAGGATTACTGGATACAGTGACAACAATCACAATATTAACATAGATGACAAGAGAAGTACCCCATGACACATTTTCTACTTTGGTTTGTCTCTAATCATGTAGACATCACAGAAGCAACCAACTGTTACTTTATCTTCGTGTGAAGCAGAGTTTATGGCTGCTACGAAAGCTGAAAAATAAACCATATGGCTCAAAGACTTGTTAAGTGAAATCCTAGAAAAAGAAGATGAGAAGGTCATATTGAAGATAGACAACAAGTCGACCATCACCCTCACCAAGAACCCATTATTCCACGGGAGAAGTAAGTAGATAATCTCGCGGTATCACTTTATACGTGGAGAATCAAAAAATTGAAGTTGAGCACATTTCTGCAGTAGAACAGATGGCAGATATACTCACAAAACCATTAGGAAAGAACAAGTTTAAGGAAATGAGGAGCTTGATGGAATTACAGGAAATCGACACACCCCGAGATTCATGTTGGAATTAAGGGGGGGAGAATATTGGATAATTCGAACATTAAAAAGGAAATTATTAGACAAAAAAAGCTTGTTTAGAGATAAAAAAATTAGGAAGATCCAATTCCTAGTAGGATTACGAGATGACTAACCTATAAATACATAAGGATTGACGGGGAGATGTCCCAGAGATTGAGAGTTAAGAGATTTAGTTTTGTGAAGTTTATAAATCAATAAAGAAGGGAACTTTTTTATAAAAAAACTCTTTTACGATCAAAACATTATCAATCCTACTCCATTTTCAATTCCAAAATAGAGAATAATTAAGATTACTCCATAAATGGAGTAATTTTATTCGTCACTCCATTTAGAGTAACATTTTTGGAGTTACTCCATTTTCGAGTTAAAAATGATGTAGGATTGAAACAAAACTCAATTCCATTTTAATATTACTCAATTTTTGAATAAAAAATAGAGTACTAATTGGAGATGTTTTTAGACTCTCTTTCGAGTCTCTATTGCATTTAGATGTATTTTGCTTTGCGCTAATTGATTGTAAACTTTCTTTCCCTGTAGCTAGGTTTATCCTCGATTAGTGCTGATCAAATCTTCGCCGTTTTGCGGTTTTTCTTACATCAAATCTCAAAAATCTTCACTCCATAGACTCAATTTCAAGATCAATTTGGAAGAAAGATGGAAGGAGACCTTTGGAGATCACTACAACAACTAAACTTAGGCTCCAAAAAAGCTCTCATCCGTATCTCCTCAGAGGCGCGAAGAAAAAGTGAAGAAAACAATAGATTGAGTTTACTGGCTCGTGTATGGAATCCCCAACATCACAAACCATGAGGTCTCAAACTAGCGATGTTAAAAGCCTGTAAAATGGAAAACCATATGACAGTAAGAGTAAATGAAGATGGGAATGTGTAGTTCTTCTTTAAGAAGGAGCACCATCTCAGAGCTGTTTAAGAGAATGGACGTTGTACTTTTCACGACTGGGTTGTTGGTGTTGATAGATGGACGAGGCGGAATGAACCAGACTTCCTACAATGGATTTCCCTATAAGTTCAGGTACATAACATTCTGGCTGATGATCAGGACCCTCAAACAATCAAAGAAATAGGTGGAGTACTAAGAGAGGTTAAAGGGGTCCCAATCCAAGAGCCAACAAATGAATCTCCAGGGGAAATCTGGTTCAAGGTAATTATGTCACCATCTTCTAGGATTATGACAGTGAGAGATGTGGATTTTGAAGATGGTCAAGACCCTTTCATGATTAGATTCAGCTACAAAAAACTGAGGAAGTTTTGTTTCACCTATGTCTCATTGGTTCATGAGTCTGCTCAATGCATGGGGCTAACAACCAAGCAACCTTTCTGGTATTCCCATTATTACCTCCTAACTATCCAAAAGGAGAAGGGGATAACTTGCAATCTGATGCTAGAATGAGTACGGCGCATGATGATTACTTTGAAGACATTGAGGATGCTAACAATCAAGGGAGTCAAACTAAGGAAGATGCCATAACGGGTGAAGATACAGTGGGTGAGAACACAATGATGTCACACACTCCAGGGGGCATAATCAATATGGTTGAAGCAGAAATAACCCCAATAGCATTACCTCTAATAACCATCAGAGAAGTAGGCTTTTCTTCTAAGATGCAACTTGGTTACAAAAGGAAAGCAGAGAGGATACATCTGGAAGAGCAAGTAGCCACAAGTAAGCAGCAGAAAGCAGGAAGTTTTAACAACATAAATGAAGTAGCATAAGGTCAAGGGCTGGTCAGAAACATTGAAGGTCACTTATCAATTTCTCCAACAAATGAAGCTAAACAGAATGAGGAGGGTGGCGACCGCGAAACCATCCCTGGACAAATAAAGCTTATGCACTAGAACTATCAGAGACTCAGGGGCACCCTGACAGATAGTTTTTTGAATGATGTTAGGAAGAAACATAGTCCTAGCATCATGCTCCTAGAAGAAAGTAAGAAGAAAGCTAAATATGTTGAAGAAGTCATTAAGAAACTAAGGTATGCTCACTGTTTTGTTATCCCTCGTAATGGGTTAAGTAGTGGAGCAACTTTCTTTTGGGATGAAGGAGTTCACCTGTCTTTTACTTCCACCCCCACTTTGTATAATACGGATCTTATAATAGAAGGACGAATTGTGTATTATCTTACCTACATTTATGGTCATCCTGCGAAAAAACTAAAAAATCTGCAATGGAAGAGGTTAATAGATAGAGAAATGCAAGAAATTTACTCTGGCATGCCTAGCATTTTACTTGGTGATTTTAATGAAATTAGAAACAACGAAGAGAAGTGTGGAGGGCCTAAGAGAGCAGAAGGAAGTGAGAACTTTGAGAGGCAAATATTCATGGATAGGCAAGAGAAGAGACCACAAGATCAAGTCTAAGATTGACAGAGTTGCTGCAAACGTTGAATGGCTTGATTCTTTTCCTTCAACATATGTTCAAATGCTTCAATGGTATAGCTCTCATCACAAACCTCTTTTGTTATGTACAAATGACAATGAATGGAATAGCAAAAAGAACTTCATTTATGATAATAGATAGAATCAAGAGTCACAAGTTCATAACATCATCAAAGAGGTCTGTGAAGAATCCTGCAAAGATATTGCTCCTTGCCTCTGGCTTTGAAGAAATGCAGAAGTGCGTTAGTAAAATGGAAGAACGAGAGGAATCACAACTCGAAAAGAGCAATCCAGGATCTTAAGAATAAGATAAGTGAAGCATATTCCTCTGATCCACCTAATTTTGTAATACAAGATGAAATGAAAAAGAAACTAGCTATTGAAATTAAAAGAAAAGAGGAATATTGGAGGTTGAGAAGTAGGGTGTAGTGGTTGAAATCTGGAGATAGAAATACAAAATATTTCCACCCAATTACCAAGCACACTAGAGCCTCTAATAGGATTAATTCATTAATAGATGATCAGGGAATACTAAGAATCAAAAAGGAGGAGATACAAGAAATAGTTAAAGAATATTTTCAACAATTATACACATCTAACAACTCTATTGCTTTTTTAGACTATCAACAACTGGGAAACATAAAACCAAGGGTATCTCAAGAGGTAAACCAAAAACTTACAAGTCTTGTCTACAAAGATGAAGTCTTTCAAGCTCTTAAAAAGATGAACCAAGATAAGGTAGTTAGACCAGATGGATTTTCTGCTGGTTTCTACCATAGACATTGGAACATCCTGGTGAAGGTGTGTATAACTTTGTCCTTAACTTTTTTCAAACTGTCCAATTGCATCCAAATATGTGTCATACCAACATCTGCCTAGTACCCACAATAGAGAATCCATAGGAGATAAAAGACTTCCGACCCATTAACTTATATAATGTAGCTTACAAAATTATTTCTAAGGTGTTAGCAGAGGGATTAAAGCCTTGGTTTCACACTATAATTTCTGATAACCAGTTTGCTTTCATTCCCAGAAGACACATAACTAATAACATCATGATCACTCATGAGCTGCTTCATAGTTTGACAACAAGAGATAGAAGAAACAAATTCTTGGCAGCCAAATTAGATATCACCAAGGCTTTTTGACAAGCTAGAATGGAGCTTCATTGATTATATGCTCAGATCATTAGGATTCTCTGATTTTTGGTGCAAATGGATCATGGCATGTGTTACATCTACTGCACTTTATGTTTTGATAAATTGTTCTCAAATTGGTTGCATTTAGCCTAGTAGAGGCATTAGGCAAGGTGATCCTATATCACCTTCCCTATATCTAATTTGTATTGAAGGTATCTCAAGCATGTTATTCAGTTTGCATAAAAGGGATCTCATACATGGTTTTAAAGCAAGTCAGGGTGGACCTCAAATTACACACATGTTTTTTGCAGATGACTCTATGATCTTCTGCAAAGCAAATGCTCAGGAAAGTGCATCTATGGTTAAAGCCTTACAAATTTATGGTAAAGCATCAGGATAGCGGGTAAACTATGCCAAATCATCTATCATCTTTAGCAAGAATACCCCTGATAACCTCAAAGAGACCATTAAATCAACCATGTCCATCTCAAAGGTAGGAGGATTGGGAAAATTTCTTGGGTTACCAAAAAGTATAGGGAAAGGTCTTATCAACTCTTTAATTTTCCTTACAGAAAGAATTGAAAGAAAAATTGATTGTTGGTCCACCAAAATGCTCTCACCGGCTAGTAAAGAAGTTTTTACTAAAGCAGTGGTTCAATCAATTCCAAACTATGTCATGCAGTGCTTTATCTTTACAAAGAAACTCCTCAACCAACTGACAAAACTTATCAGGAAATTCTGGTGGTCAATAGTGAAAGAAGGTACAAAGAGCCCGCTCATCTCATGGATTAAAATCGCCAAGTTTAAGGCAGCAGGTGAGCTGGGTATTAGCAATCTTCTGCATTTCAACAGAGTACTTGTTGAAAAACAGGCTTGGAGATTGCTCAAGTTCCCCAACTCCTTACTATCTAAAATATATAAAGCAAAATACTATCCTAAGGATTCTCTTCTTGATGCAGTACAGAAGAGAAGACAATCATATGCATGGAAGGGGATTCAATAGGCGATCAATCTGATCAAGAAAGGCTCAAAATGGGTTGTGGGGGAATGGAGAGACTATCATGATATGGAAAGATAATTGGCTATCTTCTAATCCTGCTCAACCTCTACACATTTCTCTACAAAGTGATGCAAAGGTTTCTGATCTGCTTAATAGTCATACCATGCAATAGGATGAGCTAAAGTTGCAACTGCTAATACACCCAAAAGACATCCCTAAGATCAAAAGCATAAGAATAAGCAGGTACCTGGAAAATGATGATATAGAATGGGTGCATTCTGAGAATGGTGTGTACTCTGTTAAAACAGGGTATCACTTCAGCCATAATGGTCTGACTAATACGCCATATCAGCATCTTTTCAATTACAAACAGATTTGGAAACGCCCAACCTCACCAAAACTAAAGCAATTCTATTGGGGAGGCCTTAATACAGAGAGGCTTAAGGTTTGATCCTACATGTCAAATTTTTGGTGAAGCCTCTGAATCTATTTTGCATATGATGTTTCATTGCAGGGTTGCAAGAGAGATCTGGGAGCAAGCACCAGTTGATGCCCCTGTAGGAGATCAACTATTGCAGAACAAATGTTGATTGGGTATTGAAAGCAAAATCTAAGGTCAATGGGCAGGTATCAAACTTATCTGTATTTATTGGTTGGAGAGTTTGAAAAATGAAGAACAAGCTTATTTTCCCGAATGGGAGAGAGCCAATACCGCAGGTTATAAACAAAGCTTTAACTGATATGGAGGAGTGGATGGATGCTACATCAGGATGTGAAGGAGAAATCAATCAGACAGCCTGTGAGAGTGCAAGTGAAAACTCATACAAGCAAGAAGATCTCCATAGGGACAACTTGTTCATGCTTTGTCATGTTGTTGTGACATGGATTTAGGTATATTAGAAGACAAGCAAATGCTGAAGCAGATAGATTGGCTAAGGAGGTGAGGAGGAACGAATAAGACTACAGGATAGCTTGGTTGTGGTCAGTTGTTGGAGTTATGATTTCCTTTATGTGTAAATTTTTTATAAAGGGTCTAACATATGTAACAACTTTCTCAACCAATGAAACAAGTTTGACTTAAAAAAAGATGTATTTTGCTTTGCATTCTTTCCCTATCTTTGGTACTTTAAACAATTATCTTGTAATACGTTTCTAGCTTAAGCAAATGCTGAAGCGGATAGCTTGGCTAAGGAGGCGAGGAGGAACGGATAAGACTATAGGATAGCTTGGTTGTAGTCAGTTGTTGGAGTTAGGATTTCCTTTATGTCTAAATTTTTTGTAAAGGGTCTAACATATGTAACAACTTTCTCAACCAATGAAACAAGTTTGACTTAAAAAAAAG
The DNA here is from genome assembly GCA_900406275.1 of Anastatica hierochuntica. Lineage (NCBI taxonomy): Eukaryota > Viridiplantae > Streptophyta > Magnoliopsida > Brassicales > Brassicaceae > Anastatica > Anastatica hierochuntica. Next base: position 23,088 of record OVAN01000993.1, on the reverse strand, counting down.
AGATGTATTTTGCTTTGCATTCTTTCCCTATTTTTCGTACTTTAAACCATTATCTTGTAATACGTTTCTAGCTTTTAAATACAACTAGATGTTGGTCCGTGCCATGCACGAGCATAGTTAGATTTCGTTAAATATAATAATTGTGGATGTGCCGAGTAAGACAATTATAGGATCATAATTAGAGTTTAAGGTGTTTTTTTTCCGGCGAGTCTTCCCTAAAAATATACTTGCGTCTTCGAAAGAGAATTTTGAATTTGATCTTCCTACAAAACAAAACAAGGCAATAGCTAGATTTTTTAAAAAAATTTACATATAGAAATTGATTCTTAACCTTGTGGCTAAAGGAGTAGCCGATTACAATACACAAAACATAAAATCAAAACGATGATATTAAACAATTATCGTCGCCTCTCTAAATCGTATATTAATAAAGAGAGTAGAAAAGTATGATGGAAACGTGAATCCTTGTGGCAAAGGGAGTAAGCTATTTATACAAATATAAAAAATAGATATTCTAGGGTTTAAAGATCAAAGAACTATTTTAAAAATAAAGAGATAAATACTAAATAAAGGATAAACACTGCTAAGATTGCAAACCAAGATATTCGGGGGCGTAGTCAAGTTTTGATAGGCCGATAAATTAAACATTTTTTTAGAGATATTTACATAATTTCGCGCAGGGGTAAAACGGTCCTAATTCGGTTGGTGGAGAAAAATGGACGGATACGACAACGCCACGTAAGAAAATAAGAAAACGTATGCACCTGATCGCTCCATGTCAGCTGGGCCGATTTTAACATCTATTTTTTACTATTTTCCAACGAATTTTCTCGCGATGTCACGTTTAATTCGGTTTCTGTATAAACGCCACATCAACTTTTGACTTCTCATTTAATAATAATATAGATATAGATAGATACCTTTTATCAAGAAAATTTTTATTTAAAATTTTCATATTTTAGACTTATAGTCTAATATAATGAGTCATCATCCTTTTTTCTGGTCCAAACCAATCTAGCAATATTAAAAATCCAAGTGCAAAATTTTTAGTTTGAGATTTTTATTCATTACAAATTGATTTTCGAATTTCTAATTTCGCTTCACAATTGGCCATTTTGTCTAAATTTTTTCTAGTGACGATTTGACTATGGGTCTGCACATATATGTAGTATTCACTTGAGTCAAACACATGTTTATCGTGGTCCTATATATAATTATATATTAATAATAAAACTATTTTAATTTATCATAAACATGGTAAACGCTCTTTGTCATAGAACCTTATTGTATGAACATAATTATACTTTTGTTGTATCGTATATATGTAGAACCCAAAAGCTGTGGACCTGTAGTGAATTAGATTCATTCGTCAAAACATGAAGATAATCATATGTAATAAATCAGTCAAAGAAAATTTTCTTCCGAGACTGTACTTTTTTTTGTCTGCTAATAATTCATTGAGAAGCAAGTGTACAAGGCTTATTACAAGGCAATATGAACCGAGTTAAGACTATTGAAACCAAGTCACTTTGTAATCTGCATTGGGAGTAATTCCAGCTTTAGGGATTCCCTTTGATTTGGATAGAGTACGACAATTTAGTCATAAGGCAGGCGAATGCCAAGAAATAGGAAGTCAGACGTCACAAGGATGCTGGAAGCCGGAAGGCTATCCGACTCTCATCCGGTACTTATCTTCTTTTTATTTATGAAGAGATAATTATGTATCTTTTTAGAATATTGCGATTTCTCCTGATCCTAAAGGGATAACAACAAGTTTTCTTGTATAAATATCATGCTTAGGGATTATGGAGATCATTTAAAAAACCCTAGGCAAAAAGGCTAATACATTTATTCTTTTACCATCTCTTTGATTCGGTTCTTTGAGTACAAACATCCTCCAGTCTCTTTTGCTTAGATCCTCTTATCTAAAATCATTCATCTTCACGCAGATACACTGTCTTCTTGATTTTGTAGTGCCATCAAAGTACTCCCCAAAAATATCCATTACAATCTGCATTCTCTAGTCTAGCTTTCTTTTCTTTCTTGTCTGCTAGAGCGTTCTCCTCATTTCTAATGTGTTTAAAGCTGAAGTTTGGAGCAGACTCTAAAACTCGTTTGACGTCTTCTAGATTTGTGTGTAGTCTACAAAGGGATTCCTTCTTCTGGTAACTTGAGTAATTCCATTTTTTCATTAGGGAGTATATTTGCATATTGTCACCTTTGAATTTCACCTCTCTATAGTTAAGCCTTTTGATTTAAAGAACTGCCTCCCTGAGAGCACAAAATTTAGCCTCTACTATACTGCCTATCAGATCAGGAGAAGCATAGCCTTGTAGTATCAGGTGCCCTTTTGGAGAGGTCAAAAGCCATCCAAAACCAGCTCTGTCCGCATTAGAGACCCACGATGCGTCAGTATAGTAGATCATATGAGTCTCTTGCTGCCTTTTTTGGTGATTACCTAGACAAGGTGTCTGGTTACTTGCTTCTTTCTCCTCTGAGTGGATTTGCATCCATTTTGTAACTTCTTCTAGTGATCTCCTTATAACATTCGGAATGGACATAAGGACGTTCTGAAAAGTAAGGAGGTTCCTTATCTTCCATATATACCACCCCAAAGCTGCTGCTAGATTGGTTTGTACTCCATCTTACTTGGTAGAAGATGATAGAACCCAAGATATGTTCTGGTAGAGGGTGTTTTGACTTAGTTGTGCACTTGGTTTATGAGTAAGGGGCGCTAGTTCCCATATTTTTTGGGATACTTTGCAGTGGAATAACCTGTGTAGGACTGTTTCTTCATGCTCTCCACATAACTGACATGTTGCATCCATCGTAAGACCCCTATTCATGAGTAATGCTCCTAGTGGAATCGCCTCATTTGCAACTCTCCACCAGAAATTTCGTATCTTTGGGGATATTGGCAACTTCCAGATATTGTTGAAATTTAGAAGAGGCTGAATTGGTGGCTGATTGAGATTATGACTTAGGTGGTAGGCTGTTTTGACTTTGTAGTCTCCACTATTTGAAAAATTACATTCTATAAAATCTTGTATTCTGAACCTGCTCGGACGAATGAGTTTTACCAAAGGGATATCTTGTTGGCTCACCAATTGTTGAAGTCTATCATCATTCCAGCTATCAGCATTATCAGACAAGAGGTCTGAGACTGTTGTATTAGCATTTAACAAGGTTGGATTTGCTGGTCTATCTGGTCTTGTAGGATTGTTTGAATCCAATTGCCCTTCTAGGCTTTGATACTTCTTCCATTTCAAACAGTCCAATGCATACCAACTTTAATTAGGTCCATGATTTGGCAAATACTCTTCTAGGCATGAGAAGGTTTGGCTCCCCTATCTGCATCCAAGAGGTTACAGTTAGGATAATATTTCGACTTATAGACTTTTGCTAGCTGAGAGTAAGTGTTTTTCAGCAATCGTCATGCTTCTTTTGCTAGAAGTGCTTTGTTAAAATGCTTGAGGTCCCTTATTCCCAATCCTCTTTGTTTCTTGGCCATTGTTACCTTGCTCCATGCTGCCCCAGAGATCTTACTCTTGTCTTTCATCGAGGACCAGAAGAATCTCCTAATCACCTGAGACATATGATTTATAAGAGTCTTTGCATAGTTTGGGATAGCAGTTGTCACTGCTTTAATCAATACTTCTTTTCCAGCAGGTGACAACAGTTTTGAAGACCAGTTTTCCACTCTGTTTTCTATTCTGTGCTTGAGAAAACTAAAAGACATAGTTACATCCCCATTCCATCTACTTTAGATACGTTCATGATCCCCTTAACTTGTTCTTGTATGTCCTCCGATGTATGCTTGCTAAAGGATAGAGAAGACTTATTGAAATCGAGTTTTTTCCTGAAACTCTTCCATATATTTGCAACGCCTTCTTAATTTCTTCAAACTCATCCACTGTAGCCTTAAAAAACAATAAAGAATCATCAACGAATAACATATGAATGATTGGGGGACAACCTCTACCTACCCTGAAACCATGGATCTTTCCTCTTCTACTCAGATTACTTAACAGTAGTGATAGTCCTTCATAGCAGATAAGGTATAAATAAGGTGATAACGGGTCTCCCTGTCTTATACCTCTTTGGGGATAGATTTGATCCACTGGTTCACAATTAACTAACACTGAGAAAGCGGCAGAATTAACACAAGACATAACCCATTTTCAACATCTATCTTCAAAACCCAGTGATTTAAGCATATGTTCTATGTAGCCCCACTCTTGTTTGTCAAAGGCCTTAGTGATATCCAGTTTAATGGCTACATATTTATATTTCATGACTCTTGTGGTAAGGTTGTGTATCGATTCATGAGTTATTAGAATATTATCAGTGATGAGCCTACCTGGAATAAATGCACACTAATTTCCTGAGATGAGCTTGTGCATCAGTGGCTTCAGTCTTTAGTTAACACATTGGAGATTATTTTGTAGATGACATTGCAGAGGCTGATAGGCCTGTAGTCCTTCACTTCCTCTGAATCTTGAATCTTTGGAACAAGACATAAATAAGTGCGATTTAGCTCAGGAGGAAGGGAAGTCGTTGCATGAAAATCCTGAATAAGTTTAGTGACACCTTCTCCAATAATACTCCAATGATGTTGATAAAACCCTGCTGTTAGGCCATCAGGACCAGAAGCTTTCTCATGATTCATCATCTTCAAAGCTTGGAAGATTTCCTCAGATGAGAATGGTTTGGTTAGGTGATCATTCATCTCTTGTGTGACTGCTAGCCTAATAGGACCTAAATTCCTATAGTCTTATTCATTGGGCGTTATGTCTGATGAATAGATGTCTTTAAAATAGGCTTCAATCACTCTGTGAATGTCCTTGTCAGAGGTTCAAACGATTCCTTGGTCATCTGCAATAGAAGAGATTCAGTTAGCACTTCTTCTTTGCTTTGTGATGGCGTGAAAACCTTTGGTATTTTTGTCTCCAGCCTTAAGCCATTGAATTCTACTCTTTGTGCACCAGTACTCTTCTTCAAGCTTGTATTCCTTAGCTAACTTCTTCTTTAAATCATCTACTAGCTGGTAATCTGGTGTAGGGGAGTCAAGGGCCTCTTTCCATCTCAACTGTGTCTCTCTGATAACTTTTTTAGAATTTTGATTGTTCTTTTTCTTCCATTGAGAAAGACCATGCCTACATTGTGTAAGGACGGACAGTAGTTCTAGTGAAGGGACCACTGAAGTTGCAGAGCCATAAACCTGAGAGATAATGTTTTTCACTTCTTCGTTTTGACCCCATCTATTATCGTATTTAAACCACTTTTTGCCCTTCCACTCTTTGTTGTTTGTGTGTAGCAGCAAAGGCCTATGGTCTGAGCCTTGGCATGGCAGGAGTTGAACGTAAGCATTTGGGAATTCTTCTAACCAATCTGCATTTACCAAGGCCCTGTTAATTCTTGATTTAACTATATGGTTTCCCCTCTTATCTATCCATGAGTATCTGCCACCAAAGCCTCTATTATCCTGCAAATCCAAACAATTTATTAGTTAGTTAAACTTAAGAAAAGTATGATCAGCTCTATACAACCCTCCTCGTTTCTCACCTCTGCTTTTCATATCATTAAAGTCACCTATTAATAGTTTGAGCTGATCCTTGTGTATCCCTGATTCTTCTCTGTCCATCATCCTTTGCCATTGTTCATTCTTAATTTTCTTTTGCAGATGACCATAAACATAAATTAAACAAAACTTAACACCATTTTTTGTCCATTAAGAGATTAGTATTGTACAATGATGGGGTTGAAACAAAAGTAAGACTGATCCCTTCCTCCCAAAAAGTCATTCCTCCTGCTTTCCCTATAGATGGACATACAAAACAATGCGCAAATCTGTAGAAATATGGAATCAAAGTCTTTTTTTTGTTGTTTACTGAGTCAATCGAGCTCTGTATTTATATAAGTGACTCACGACCAAAAGATAAAGTCAAACCAAAACCCTCGTATCTTTTTGAATCAACTAACCGACTCAATCTTATTCTAAAACTTATCTCAAACCCAAATCTTATATATTAAGTATGACGTTAGTTTGCACCAGATTAAAAGTTGGCTTGATTGATTACTATGTTACCCTTAATGAATTAGTTAATTAATAATATATTAAACTTATTTATTTAAAAATAAAAACGAAAATACTAAATAAAAACAAAATTATTAAAGAATAAAGTCAATAGATTTATTTATTTTAAAAAGCCATGGTTATCTTTAATAAATTATGTTATATATTTGATTTATTCTATTTAAATATTAGATAAGATAAACTTATTTTGGAATATAGTAAATTAAAAAGATATATTAACATTACTGAAATCAATCATGTTTTTTTAAATAAAATCTAGATATATTTAAATAAATTTTAAAATATTTTAGTATTAAAAATATTAATAGAGAAATTAAGAATTTAGTATTATGGCTTTTAACTAGGTCGAACGTCAAAAACCGAAAAACATTTCAATCTTATGCAAGATATGTCAAATAAAATAATTTAGTATTTATGATTACATATCTAGCGGGGTCGAATGTTAAAGGTCGTAATATTTCAATCTTATGTTAGACATGCCAAACAGAGCATGCACTACCTTATTTAAAATTTATATAAGAAAGTATATTGACTAAATAAAAAATAACATTATTTAAAAATTTAAAAGTCAAAAATTTTAAAATATCATATAAATATTTATATTTATCATACCTCATAAATATTTATAAAATTATCACATACAAAAATATTGACAAAACGTTAAAGCCCGCATTTATGCTGGCCAACTACTTAGTAAAAGATAAAACCCAAATATAAAACATTATCTTAGAAGCTTCTCTTCCAATACTCCCCCTCAAGTTGGAGTGTAGAGATCCGTAAATCCAACTTGGTAACTAAGAGCATGTACAATGGTGGATTTATGATGGGGTCCTTAGCAATTTATTTAATTATTTTTTTTTAAGTTAAGGATTCTATGGAAAATGAGTTGTCCAATGGTAACCCAAAATTGGAGTCCTTGGGAAAAAAAATTAATTTTAAACATTTAAATTATAAATTTTTATTTATTGATATATTACATATAAAGATAAAATAATCACAAATCTTCATTACCAAATTTATTCAAAATATTTTCTATTAAATCATTTTTCAAGAATTCATATTTTCGGGTATTATGAGTTCGGATCGGGATATTTTAAATAGAACTGAAATGGATCCGAAACTTCAAAAATCGTAAATGAATATATAACAGTTCCAAAAGCTGAAAAACAAAAAAAACAGATCTGAAACGGAACCGGAACGGAACCGAAGCGAAACCGAAATGGATATTTTCGGGTATTTTGGGTTCGGATCGGGATATTTTTAAACAGATATGAAACGGACCCGAAACTTCAAAAATCGTAAATGAATATGTAACGGTTCCAAAAACTGAAAAACAAAAAAAAAAACGGATCTGAAATGGATATTTTCGGGTATTTTGGGTTCGGTTCGGGATATTTTAAACAGATCTGAAATGGATCTGAAACTTCAAAAATCGTAAATGAATATGTAACGGTTCCCAAAACAGAAATACAAAAAACAACGGATCTCAAACGGATCCAAAACGGATCAGAAAATGAAATTGTTCTGGCCAAAAAAAAACTAAGAGACTTAGCTAAGGACCGATCCTTAGCTAAGGGACTTAAGGATCGGTCCTTAGCATATTGCATTATTATTATTTTTTAATTAAAAAAAAGCTAAGGATCCGTAACGGATCGCATGTTGTACGTGCTCTAAATTCCGGAATTGCGCACGTCCCAAAACCTTGGTGAGTATGTCAGCAATCTGTGTATCGCTAGTAATATGATGAGTTTTGATAATACCATCTCGAACTGCATCCCTCATTGAGTGATAGTCCCATTCGATATGCTTAGTACGTTCATGGAAAACAGGATTAGCAGCAATATGTATAGCTGCCTTACTATCGCAGAGGAAACGTGTAGGAGCTTCCTGTTTGATCCAAAATTCGGATAAAAGATTGCGAATCCATTTGACTTCTCACAAGGCCTCAGCCATAGCCCTATATTCGGCGGATGAGTGACTAGTTGTACGCTTCTTCTTGCTCTTCCAAGTAATGAGTGAACCTCTTAACATAACGACAAACACACTCAAAGAGCGTAGAGCAAGAGGAAAAACTGCCCAATCTGCATCACAATAGATAGTAAGAGTACGATCTTTGTCAGACTTTCTTAATATCCCTTGTCTAGGGGATCCTTTCAGAAACCGTACTATGCGTATGGCAGAATCCCAATGTGTTTCTTTTGGAGGCTGCATAAACTGGGACAAGATGTGAATGGCATAACACAACTCTGGCCGAGTGTGAGCCAAGTAGATTAGGAGACCCACCAACCGTCTATACTTTATCGGATAATCAAGTATCAGACTGTTGACCGTGAAAAGCTGATAGTTTTGCTCAAGTGAAGTCAAAGCTGATCGTGAACCAAGATTACCCATCTCGGCGATAATGTCTAACGTATATTTTCGTTGGGAAAAGAAAATCCCATCAGGTCCTCTGCTAACTTCGATTCCAAGAAAATACTTTAATTTCCCTAGATATTTCATTGAGAAACAACGTCCCAAGTAGTCTTTAAACTTATGTAACATGTACTCATCATTGCCACATATCAATAAATCATCAACATAAATCATAACTCGTATCTCCATACCCTTCTTGGTATAAGAGAAAAGTGAATAATCGTCATAAGCTTGAACTAAACCAAACCTTAATAACACATTTGACAGCTTTTTGAACCAACATCGAGGGGCTTGTTTGAGCTCATACAAAGACTTCCAGAGTCTACAAACTTTTCCAGGGTGTGAGTGGAGAAATCCTTGCAGAAGTTTCATGTATACTTCTTCATCGAGGTCACCATGGAGAAAAGCATCACTAACAATCATATGATAGAGCTCCCATTTATTAGCTGCACCTAAAGGAAGAAGAGAATGCACTGTGGTCATTTTAACCACAAGAGAGAAGGTTTCAGTATAATCTTCACCTTCCGCTTGCTTGCTTCGATTGAATACTAAGCGAGCCTTGTACCTTTTAATAGGTCCGTCAGAGCTGTATTTGATTTTGTAAACCCATTGGCTATTGTTTGCTTCTTTGTCAAGAGCAAGATCTGTTATGTCCCATGTCCTACGGATCTCGAGAGAATCTATTTCAGTAGTCATTGCATCATTCACAAACTTTTTCTTTGACGACTTCTTTGAAATGTTTAGGTTCAACTCATGCGGTAATAGCAGCCAATAAAGCACTATATCTTGCAAAGAACTTCTCATCGGAAATGTATAAAGATAGAGGGTAGAGTGCATTACCTTGGACCACAGACGAAGAATTAATGACAGGAGTTGGTGAAGCGTGATGGGTGTTTGTAGGCGAGCTGATGACATTATATGTAACATAGTATCGGAGCTTGACGGAAGATAGAGGGTAGAGTGTTTTACCTTGGACCGTGGATGAAGAATCAATGAAAAGAGTTGGTGAAGCGTGATGGGTGTTTGTAGGTGAGCTGACGGAATTATATGTAACGTAGTCTCGGAGCTTGAGGGAAGGTACTCGTTCATGGTGTCCTTGACCAAGCTCAATAGTTGGCTGAGGTACGGTTTCAACCACTGGTTCCGTCATCGGCTGTTGTGTCAAAGTCAAAAGTGATGGAGAATGAGACAGAGTCGGTGACTCAACACTCAGAGAAGATTGAGTTTGGGGCGCCGAAGCAATGTCACTTGGAGGTTCCGAAGAGGAACTCCCCCTGTCAACAGAGGTCACCGTGACGGCCCAATCATCATCAACTGGTCCAGGTTGTGTGATAACCGGTCCTGATGGTGTGTCGTGGTCTTTGCGATCAGCAAACGGGAAGATATCTTCATGGAAAATCACATCTCTTGAAACGACAAATTCATTTCGTTCAATATCAAAAACTTTCCATCCTTTCTTACCGAAAGGGTAGCTAACAAACACGTAAGGACGACTATGAGAGCTGAACTTATCCTTGTCACGGGGCATTTGGTGTGTATAACATGCCGACTCAAAAACCTTTAGTTGTGTGTACTCGGGCTTGTGTCCACGAAGAATCTCGTATGGGCTTTGTCCATTAAGATTTTTCGTAGGCGTTCTGTTAATCAAATAAGGTGCTGTCAGATTTGCTTCACCCTAAAACTTTATTGGCAAACGTGCTTGAAATAAGAGAGCCCTGGCGACATTGAGAAAATATCTATGCTTTCTTTCGACCCAACCATTCTGTTACGATGTTGCAACACATGAAGTCTGATGAATTATGCCTTGTTACCAGAAGTGGGAAGAAAGACACATGAATTCGGTCCCGTTGTCAAATCAAACTACCTTCACACTTTTCAAACTTTTTTCAGCATAGACCAAGAGATTTGTGAGAATGGCTCGCACTTCCGATTTTTCTAACATAAGGTAGGTCCAAACCGTTCTCGAATAATCGTCGACTATGGTTAAAAAATAAACAGCACCACAAGATGAACGAATGCGGTAGGGACCCCAAACATCGTAATGAATTAGTGAAAAACAATTTGTTGTTTCATTCAAGCTATCAGTAAACACCTCTCTTGTTTGTTTAGCTCTAAAACAAATATCACAAAGAACAGAGATAACAATTGACAAGGGTTCAAAAATAAAAGGCAAATAAAAATACAGAAAAACTTGGATGTCCTAGACATTGATGCCATAATGTCTGATTCGAAGAAGCATTAACACTGTAAATCTTCACGTTAACTGCATCCGTAAAGTAGTACACCCCATCACGCTCTTCACCCGCTCCAATCAAAGTTCTCATGAAATGGTCCTATAAAACACAAACTGTGTCAATAAACAACACATAACACTCGGTCTGTTTGAGCATTTTGGAGACAGATATGAGGGTGCAGTTAAGAGCAGGAACATATAAGACATTGGTCAAAGAAATATCATCGGTCAACGTAAACAAGCCACAACTCATGGAAAAATTTTTACTCCCATCCGCAAAACCAATCGTACATGGTGTTATAGGTTCGAGATCAGACAACATTGAGAGATCCCTTGTCATGTGATAGGATGCTCCAGTGTCGACGATCATGTCCCCAAGTGTTTTCTTACCAGAAAGCTTATCTCGATTATTGGATTTTTCATGGAGCAGTTGTCTCAGTGGAGATCAGGAGTAAAATTGGGAAAGCCTGAAGAATTGGAGCTCATGGCGTGAGCAGTCGTGGCATAGCCTCTTTTGTGCCCACTACTACCTGAGCCTCTTCCTCGCCCACGTGAACCACCACGACCTTTTTCCTTGGACCACCACTCGGGATATCCTATGATCTGCTAGCAGTCCTTCTTTCCATGCCCACTGCGACAAACAATGTGTACAAAGCACACTACAATCTCTGGTTCATAGGATAGTGTCAGGTTGTGATGCTCCATGTCCTTCGGATCTAATTGTATTTGTTATGGCTTCTCCATTCATCTCACGACCTCCACTTACTGTCTCTTTACGTGTCGTAAAGCCAACAACATCTTGTTGATGCGTGTGACTTCATGAGGAAGACAATCTATGTTCTTCTCTAACAGCCTTTGAGTACGCCTCGGCAAGTGTTGGCAGCGGGTCCATTCCAATCAAATTAGTGCAGAGCCTCCCAAATCTCTCATCATCAAGTCCCAAAAGGAACTCATGTACCTTGTATTCTTCTCTTTCCTGTGAAATCTCTGCTGCAGCTCCACACGAGCATGTCGAAAGTGGTCGATACATCGTGTACTCCTCCCATAATGCACTCAGCCTTCCGTAGTACAGCCTTCCGTAGTACTCAAGGACAGTTTGTCCGTTTTGTCTGCACAAGGCCAGTTGTGACTTGATCTAATGAAGCCTGACTTTATTCTTCACAACAAATCGCTGCCTCAGATCACTCCATAATTGACTAGCACTTGAGACAAAGGTTACAGATGATCGTATTCTCGGTTCCATGGATGTACGAGTCCATCCGATCAACATCGAGTTCACCGTTAACCAATTTTCCAGTTCTTCACCTTCGATGGTCGGTTTCTTAATGGATCCATTAATGAATCTTGTTTTTCTTTTGGCATGCAATGCGTTCATCATCTCCACAGACCATTCTCCATAGTTTTCTCCATTGAGTAAGACGGACGTTATGACTGCTCCTGGATTATCGGAGCAGAACAGAGTATAAGGAGATATCGTAACAATCTCATTCTTTTCTCGTACGGTTTCAGACATTTCTTTTCCTCCTCCGGTCATCTTCTTCCTTCAACCGGTTTTTCGTCAAAACAAAGTTGATCTCAATGTTGTAAAAGCTACTCTGATACCATGTAGAAATATGAAATCAAACTTTTTTCTTTTTGTTTATTGATTCAATCGAGCTCTGTATTTATATAAGTGTCTCACGACCAAAAGATTAAGCCAACCCAAAACCCTCATATCTTTTTGAATCAACTAACTGACTCAATCCTATTCTAAAACTTATCTCAAACCCAAATAAAAGATAAAACCCAAATATGAAACATTATTCAAGAAGTTTCTCTTCCAATAAAATCCCAGTTTCTTAGCTACCCTCCCTACATAACTAACCTAGTTTTTTTGTTTCTACAAGGAGCATGACATTAAGTCTATATGATTCCTTAATGTTCACCAAAAATTGTTCTGTCAAAGAGCTCCCAAATTCGTAACAGTTCCAATGGTGAAACTTCATTGTGAAAGGGGTGGTTTTATAGCTCTATTAGTTAATTATCTGAATACAGGATTTCAAAGTAACATAAATAATAAAGTTCGACTATAGTTGTGCCTTTTTATAGTTTTTATTCTTATTAACATGAGTGCTACTGCCACAAACCAAATTCAATCAGATCGAGGAAATCTTCAAGAAAATAGAGTTGTTTAACTACTAAATTACATAGATCACTCACTTTTATTATCTACTATATGAGGTTGTTTCAGTTTAAACAACCACTAAACCTAATTTAACCACCTTGTCCATTTAATCATAGCCTCGTAGGTACCAAATATTTTTTATAATAGGGTTACCCACACTTTTCGCAAAAGAGTTATAAAAGTATATTAAATGTTGTATATCATTTTATGTGTTTTAGAATTGTTATGAAATATATTTTTACTTAAAAAAATAAATTTAAAATGTTTGTTATTGCGTTTAGATGATATAACTTATTTTAGGTTCTATCAAATATAAAAAATCAATTTAAATATGATAATAAATTTTGTCTTAATTTTTAGTTTATTGTTCTTTCTATAAAAAAAAGAGACAATTAGAAAAATGAGACACTTTGTCCAAATAGGTTTTGGACTCTGATTTTTGTCCCATTAAAATTTTAATTAATGTTAATACGATTTTATCCTTAAATTAACCTAAATATAACTTAATTTAAATATATTTTAATTGTTAAATGTTTTGTTAATATAATTTTATAAAGCTTATGCACAGAGAGGGATGCCATGGAACAAGAAGAACGTTATCAATCTCGTCTCCAAGTCCAATCATCTTCCAGCGTCTCTAACGCCGTCGTCGCTTGAGGTTTACCGGTTACCTCACCCTCCACCACAACTTCTGAAGACCTCAATTCCTCCGACTCTTATTCTATCACTTTAACATGGACCGGTGCTTATCTGATGCGATACAAAGAGTACTTCTCGGTTGCTCTAGGTGAACAGAAGAGCTTGATTGAGAAACATGGAGATAAGATCGATCATGATATCTTATCAGAGATGGATGTTCTCTTCCGTTGCATGAAGGAAGCTTTGAGGCTTCACCCTCCATTGATCATGCTAATGAGAGCCTCGCATAGCGATTTCAGCGTGACAGCTCGAGATTGAAAGACTTATGATATCCCAAAGGGTCACATTGTTGCAACCTCGCCTGCATTTGCCAACCGCTTGCCACATATCTTTATAGACCCGAACACTTACGACCCGGACACTTACGACCCTGATAGATACTCCCCGGGAAGAGAAGACGACAAAGCCGCAGGAGCATTCTCGTATATTTCATTCGGTGGAGGTAGGCATGGGTGCCTTGGTGAGCCATTTGCTTACCTGCAGATCAAAGCCATATGGAGTCATTTGTTGAGGAACTTTGAGCTCGAGTTGGTTTCACCGTTCCCTGAGATCGACTGGAACGCTATGGTGGTTGGCGTTAAAGGGAACGTCATGGTGCATTACAAGCGGCTCAAGCTTTCTTAGAGACATAAGTTTAAGATATTGCAACTTTGGTTTTCTCTTTGCTTATGCTTGGTTTTGTCTTTTTAAGTATTTTTGTTGGATGGTTCTTCAGATTTTTTAACTGTTCTCGTTCTTTAATTGACATTTAATTTCAACTTCCCAAGTTTTTTGGTTATTAGAATGTACTAATTCAGACGAATATTTGATCATCATTTAGAGTAGATTAAATCAAGATGATGAAAAATCAAAACGAAGAAGACGATGAATTTGAAGAAAAAGATGATATTGTTGAAGAAAAAATCGATATATCGTGTGAGATAGGTTTATTAAAGATATTCTTAGATTTATGTATATTAAAGATAGATTTAGGAAACGGAATTATTACAATATGGAAATTTCCTTTTTCGTTATTTAGGTCTAATACGTTTTCTAGATAGGGTAGAACAATGTATAGTGGATAGAAAAACTAATCTGCATAACGCGTCACATTTGGTAATAGCCAGAATACATAATCTAGCGTTTGGTAGATCAAAGAGTAATCAGTAGAATATATATTCTAGCCTTTGGTAGACCAAAGACATATGGCTAGAATACCATCAAACATATTCTACCAAAATTAGAAATATAAGAAACTTTTTTTTACGTTATATACCAAAGGTAGATCACTGTACAACACTTAGTATACAATTTCTAGACTAAGTAGATGACCAGAATGAGTATTATGTGCTTAGCTAGTATATTAAATAAAATATTATTGACCTATTTATTTTTTATGAAAAAAATACATAAGTAGTCTTACTTATGTTTCTAATAATTTACATATTTTTAAATTTTTTAAAAATTTTAATTACTATTTTTTAATTTTGTAGGGGTATGAGATGTCAAAAAATGCCAAAATTGCCGAAAATCCTATTTGGACAAATCCAAATTGAAAGTGTCCTATTTTTCTAATTCTCCCCAAAAAATTACATGAAATTACATGATTAACTTATAATAGTTTTTGTTGGTTAAGCTCTAAGAGGTTATGAAACGACGTATGTTTATTCCTTTAAACATGAAACTAGAGATTTGATCCGCGCAACCGCGCGAGCTATTTTTATAATAGTTTTAGATATTATAAATCATGATAAGATTTTTCGAGTATCGAGTTTATAATTTTCGATTATTTCAAGTGTCGGATTTGAGTTCAGGTTCAAAATTTTTAGAATTTTCAGTTATATCGAATTCTGGGTTCGATTTATATTTGATGGGCACACATCTTCTTCAGCTCACTATCTTTAGAAGACGCATAAGATTGTCCTTGGTTCTGATTCTGATACCCCGACTGATAGTTGTTCTTGAATCCTCCTGAACCAAACTGCTTCTGCTGATAGCCACTATTTCCGAAGCCACTGTTCTGATTCTTGTTCTGAACTCTGGAGTTGAAGACACTCTGATTCTGTTGGTATGGCTTGTTCTGGAACTGGTTCTGTTGGTTGAAACCTCTGTTACAGAAATTACCTTGACCTCCAATGTAATTCACATATGTTTGTCCACCATTCAGCTCCTCAGACATGAATTCCTGATACATATGTCCCATCTTCTTCTCGTGAAGAATAGGTGTATCGTTCTGTTCTCTAACAAAGTTCACTCCCTGCTGATCCCTCCTCATTAGCTCATCGAGATTTGACTGCAAATCATCAATTCTCTTCGTATCTGATGACACAACTCCTATGCCACGATCATAGTCTGATCTACGATTGACCTGACTATTAGCCATGTTATTCACTATCATGTAAGCTTCCTCCACAGTCTTGGTCATGAAATTACCATTGCTCGCGGTTTCCATAGCATTCTGATACTTCTCCTTAACCCCATTATAAAAAATGTTGAGGAGATTCGAATCTGAGAACCCATGATGAGGACAATCATTTAGGTACTCTCTGAATCTTTCCCAAGTGGCATGAAAACTCTCAAAATCCAATTGGTGAAATCCTGCAATCTTGTTTTGGAGAGACATAGACCTCGATTTCGTGAAGAAATGCCCAAGAAAAGCAGCCTTAATTTCGTCCCATGACCTCAGATAATCAGGTTCTAGACTATTGTACCATTTTGTAGCTTTGTCATTCAGAGAGAAAGTGAATAACCTGCAATTCAGAGCTTCAACAGTTACTCCATTGTGCTGGATAGTATTGCAGATGGCTTCAAACTTATCCAGATGGTGCATTAGATTTTGTGATGGCAACCCATGGAACTGATTCTGCTGCACCAAGTTAATGAGACATGTCTTAATCTCAAAGTCTCTTCTGTCTATGGGAGGCGGACGAATTCCAGAACGATTCACATAGAAAGCCTCTGGAGTGTCATATTGTACCATAGTCATCCTCTATTGAGGTTGATTTGCACGTTGTTGCCCCTCAGCTGCAACATTTGCTGGCGAGCTTGTTGAGCACCAGCATTAGCACCACCACCAGCAGGTGGATTACCTCCTGGTAGGACTCCAGGAAAGAGAGGAATTTGATGAACTTGAATGTGTTCTCCTAGGTTATCACCCATGATATCTGCAAACTCAAATTCTTCAATAACCTCCAGCAACTTCTCTTTCTTCTTCTGTCTCTCTAGACGCGAAGGTTCAGACTCGAATTCGAGAAGATTCGCGATCCCTTGGCTTCTAGTATGAGGCTTGTTCATGCACCTGAAAGCACAAAAACAGAGAAGAAAAAGAAGAGATTTAACAAAATAAAGAAAAAAGCCTTAGGGACGCAATGATCCTAAGTTCTAGGACTCCCTATTGGTCCCCGGAAACGGCGCCAAAAAAATTGATAGCTCAGGTTTTCGCCCGAGAAAACACTGCAAGCGCACAGAAGTACGTTGTAGTGGTTCGGGATAGAATCCACAAAGACCAAAGGTAGTACGAAGAATATCAGATCAAACAGCGGGCTAAAGCGAAAGAGATGTCTTTTTAAAGATGAAAATATTGAAATTAAGAGAACAAAATAGGAAAGCAAGCAACGTTGGGGTTGTAATTCAATCAAAGAAGTGTTGGACATTGGGTATCCTTATGAAATAATTCATTGTTGATTCAAATTATAGATTAGGGAACAAGTTTTAAACCGTCTTGAACTCAAACACTAATATAGAACTGATCTACTTCCGTAATCAATTCCCTATTAATTAGAAACCTCGAGACTAACTTCGGTTGACTCTCGATTTCTAATCATGCATTCTAAACAGGTTTGATAGGTTCACAATTCACTTAAACATCAACTTCCATTGGCTTAAGAAGAGTTGCTTATTTAGGATTCTTTCAGGCATTTAAACAAACACTTTCCAGGCGTTAAATTACCTAAGATCAGAA
Organism: Anastatica hierochuntica; assembly: GCA_900406275.1. Classification (NCBI taxonomy): domain Eukaryota; kingdom Viridiplantae; phylum Streptophyta; class Magnoliopsida; order Brassicales; family Brassicaceae; genus Anastatica; species Anastatica hierochuntica. The sequence continues at coordinate 5,543 of OVAN01000993.1, read as the reverse complement.
ACTAAGTGGCCAATTCAATTTCATGCATTACGAACAATCCTAGATGAAGATCCAATTGATTAAATCCCTAATCACATAATTCTATATCAACAATTCTTGAATCCATATGTGAGAACCCTATACCCAACGAATAGACTACTCACTCATGATAATCGCATAAACACATATCAAATCAAAGAGAGACATGGATGTATTTAGCAAAAATAAAGTGTAAGGGTTTAGAAAGCTTCTCAGATTCGAAGTACGGAAGATACTTCTTCTCCCTAAGTTACAAATCACTCTTGCTCTCAAAAACTCATAAAAAGTGCATTATGAAACAGAAAACTCGAGCCTAGGTCTTAGTAATGAAATCCGGTTCAAAATAAGTTTGGTCTGGTTCTTTGTAAAATCGGTCCGCAAAACGGGACAGGGATCAATCGATCCATAAAAAAGGATCGATCGATCCATAAAAAAGGATCGATCGATCCTTGTCCATTTTCCTGGGCATTTCAGCTTTTCACGAACACTTCCTTCGATGCTTGAAATCCATCCAAAATGCATTCTTTTCGCACATCCAAGCTCGATTCCTGTAAAAACAATAAAAAACACAAATCCGTTCCAAAAAGATCTGAATACATACTAAAAACCATAATTCTCTAGTAAAATTCGTAACAAAAAATACTAAAATACTAACATATTAATTAGGTAATCTCCATATAAAGAGACCGAGTTATGGATTTGTGGTGTGAGAGAGAATTGTGAGAACATTGAGAACGAGAGTTTGTGAGTTTTGTGTTTAAGTTTTTGAGCAAGTTTTCTCAATAATAAGAGAGTCATTCTTATTTCTTAAGTTCTTTCATACGTTTAGATTCTAAAATTGGTATCAAAGCTTGCAAAAGCTTGGGTCCTATTTGGAATCAACCGATCAAGTTCGATTCACAGAAAGAGAAAAGTGTTCTTCATTGTTCTGTTTTCCGGAACAAATCACCACTCTGTTTTTTCGATTTTTTCTTCACCTTGCGTTAGAAACCTTGGTGATTATTAGCTATAGGAGACACTACATCGGGTGGAGCAATAATACCGACGACCTCTCGACCTACAGAAGGAGGAGCTCTGTCAACTATGAAGTGTCCGATTTTGAATGCTACTAATCACATTGTCTGGGCCATGAAAATGAAAGTCATGTTGAGAGTCCACAAAGTCTGGGATGTTGTTGAATCCGACAAAGAAACAGTGAAAATAATGATGTCGTTATGGCTTTGTTGTTTGAATCAATACCCGAGTCCTTGGTGCTTCAAGTTGGAGAGTTGAGTACGACTAAACAAGTCTGAGAGACCATCAAAGCAAGACATGTAGGTGCATAAAGAGTCAGAGAAGCAAGTTACAAAAATTAATGGCCGACTTTGATAGGTTAAAGATGAAAGAGACATATACAATATACTCTTTTGTTGGAAGATTGTCCGAACTCTCTCCCAAATTTATGGCATTAGGAGAAGAGATGGATGAGACAAAACTTTTTAAGAAGTTTCTTAAAAGTTTGCCTCGGGAAAAGTATATCCATATTGTCGCCGCATTAGAGCAAGTATTAGATCTCAAAACTATGAGATTCGAAGACATTGTTGGTCGGCTAAAGGCCTATGAAGAGTAGATTAATGAGGAAGAGGATGATGGAACCAATGAACAAAATAAGCTAATGTATTCATCAATTCTGAACCATGAAGCACAACAACGTCGTGACAACAATGGAGACTTTAGAAATCGAGGACGAGCTCGAGGCTACTTTAGAGGAAGATGTAGAGGACGATTCTCAGGTGGAAGAGATACATCGAGAATCACCTGTTATTGGTGTGACAAGCTAGGTCAAGGGTGTCAAAATGGGTAACCCGACCCAAACCCATGTGGGTTCAAAGTTTTAATGGGTGGGTTGAACCTACCCATTTATTTTATGGACAAAATTTTATATACCCATGCCCATTTATGTCTAACCCATTGGTTAAATGGGTTATATGGGTAACCCATGTATAATTTAAATATACATTAAAAATTTCAAAAAAATTGTATAATAAAAAAAACCCAACAAAGTTTGGAATAAATGAAATTTTTTGGTTCCTAAGAAAAAAATCAAAATATTATAAAATTATAAAGCCATAGAATATCAATAATCTAAGGAACATTTGAATTCTCTTCGGATGCATGTGATTCGTTCTCCTTGACATCATCTTAAGTTTCACTCTCTACAAATGATAAGAAAAATATATTAACATTTTTGTTATAGTAGTACTATAATAGTACTAACAAAATGATAAATGTAAATGATAAATTACCTTTTTCATCAATTAGAAAACCAAATAACCAAGATCTCGTACAAAGTAAAGCTTGGACATGTTTAGGAAGAAGTCGACTACGATATTTATTTAAGATCCGAGAACCAATACTGAAAGATGATTCTGAAGCTACCGTAGTTATAGAAATGTTGAGCACATCATATGCCATATAAGACAAAGCCCCAAAACGATGTCTGTTATCTTTCCAATACTGCAAAACACACATGTCAGGAAAAATTTTCATCTCTAACTTTGGTTCATCCAAATACATATCCAAAAGTGATGTTCCCTCTTCCATAGATCTGGAGCATCATCTAAATCAAAAAGGTCCTACATTATATAAAATTACATGTTACCATATGAATAATTTAAAATTTTAAAAAAATTACAAAATGGGAAAACTCACATCATCAAAGCTTTCTCTACCACATTCACTGGAACGATGATGAGAAGACGTACTAGTCGAGGTTGTGGTCATAGGAAACTTCTTGTGGTATTCTTCAAATAGCATAGTCATTTTCTTTTTCAGATAATCAACCTTCTGTTGAGAAGTACTTGGATCCAGCTCATCATAAATATGCTTCAAGAGCCTAAATTTCATTCTAGGATCAAGAACAACACCCATAGCAAGAATGACACTGTATTGTTCCCAATACTTATCAAACTTTACCCGCATATTACAAGCCATCTATTTGATGAGCATATCACTGTTTCCTTCATTTTCTTCCAAAAGACGTTCAATCTTCCACACATGTCCAAAATAAAGATTAGATGTCGAGTAACTTCTCCCTGACATCAATGTGGTAATCTTATAAAATGGCCTCAAAATATCACATATTCGTGATGCTCTCACCCATTCTTCAGTAGATGGACAACTCTTGTAGCACTTATCAACCACTTTCAATCTACTAAAAGCACGTTGATATTTTAAAGCCCTCTCGAGCATTAGAAAAGTTGAGTTCCATCTCATCTGAACATCCATAGACAATACTACTCCATTACCTCTTTCTACACATTGCTCGAATGAAATCCTTCTCGATTTAGAAGCTTTGACATACTTCACA
>OVAN01000992.1:0-46713 GCA_900406275.1 Anastatica hierochuntica | reverse complement strand
AAATACAATCACAAAATGCGTTCAATCGAATAATTTTTTTTCATTGAACTCCAAATTTTCTCGCATCTTCTTGATTAATTTAGAAAAATATGCTAAATAGATTTTACAAAATTTATATATTTTACTAATATGAAAATTCATTTCACACCTAAACGAAAACTTAAAACATAATTATATGCTGTAAAAAATAATAATATAATATCCAAACAATAGTGAAAAAGTTTATTTCTTTAACCTGAAAGGTTTAAGCAACGTAATTAAGAATTTTTAGAAACATTAATAAATTCATAAACTTTTAAAACAAAAGGCTATTTCCAAAAATATTCTGCTATAATATTTCAAATACGAGAAATTGCATCATATGAAAAAAAAAATCAATATTTAAGTATCTTACAACTCTAATTTCCTACAAAAATATTACCTTTTGCTCCTATTTTCTCCTAAAAAATATTATGGTTGTTAGTGGAAATTGGGCAGTAATATTGTAATCTTCCCTCACTATTTTATTGCTATATTTTTTTGCCCAACAAAAACCTAATTAATAGTTTTTTTGTTTTATTTCACCCTGCAGATAATATATACAAATCATGAAAAGTTGTACGGTAATCACAAAGTTGTACGGTTTGTTGGTTGTTTTATTCCGGTGTGACTTGCTGCACCACCTCAAATTTGAGTAAGAGAATAGCATTTTGTGTCAACAAAAATACTGGAAAATAACTCTATTTTATTTTAAAAATTAGCAACTATTTAAGAAAACATATTTTGTTAGGATAAAACCGCGCGTAGCGCGGTCAATCCTCTAGTTTTACTAAAAGTTATTGTGCAAGAAGCTAGGTTAATAGAAAAGGACATGGTGTATCTTTCATTAATTAATGAAAATAATAAAGATTCTACTATAAGAAGATTTATTGTGGAAGCCCCTCGGTCAAGTGGTTGACCAATGGTTAATTAATGTTTCTACACCAGGAGGTCAGGGGATTGATTCCCCGAAGATGTGATTATTGCGGATTAATGGAGACATGCTTATAGGAAGTCTTCAGCGTGGTGCAAGCGAGGACCGTTCGTAATGCCAGCGGCAGATGGAACGGAAAGAGGTGAAGTATTGTCTTTGTAGTTGTTTCTCAAAATTTGTAATAGCAGTAATAATATTTCAGACGATTAAAAAAAGAATAAAGATTTATAAGAAGGTGATTTAGACTACAATTTAGTGTTTCTACCAAAAGGGCGGTAATATCATTATATGAATGCCAGATTTAGTCCCTTTCAAGCTCTTCGGATAGTGGCACCCCAAGCCTGAAGATCTTCAATCAAAGTCTTGGTGGTTTTGAGAGTGAACCAACGAATGTACCAAGAAATTGGTGGCAGATTATAAAATGAAGAAGGCTTAAAGAACATGCCCAATTTCACCTTTGTCGCAATCCTTCCTTGTCCGCCACTACATTTTTCGTATTCTTCTCGACTCTTTGGCTCAATGTGCTTGCACAAGCGTTTTGAATCTATGTATATTGGCTCCACTTTAATTACACCGAAGAAAAGTTCCATACACTTCATTGTTTTCTTTTTATAATTTTTCTCATAACGTATCTGCCAACAATAAGCAAGAGAAACCAAGATTAATTTAAAAAAAACAATAATTCTTGTAATAGAAATAGGTATGTTTCATACAGAAAGCTCTTTTGGGTCTTCATTGATAGATAGATCTAATGGGATAGTTCTAGACAACCAAAGGAAGTTCCAGGCCAAAGCTTTCTCCACCTTTACGTTTTGCCAACTTTTATCCTTAGAGGGAGTAACTTTTCTTGATATATTTTTCTTCACAAGGAAAAAAATTTATCACACTCTCAAATATATTTATCATATGAATCAAACAATGGGAAGTGTAAAGCATAAACCAGAAGTTCGCGGCCGTTGATGATTCTGGAGAATGGTTTGTTGTCTGGATTAACTAACATGTGGTAAGCTTCTTGAGGAGGCAATCCTAATGTAAAGTCAATATCCACAATGGAAAGACCCCAAAATTCATTATCTCTTTGAATTTGTACCTTCAAAAATATTTAAAAGTAAATAAGAATAGGCCTTCAGAGTCTCGTTCAGGTTCGAGTTGGTTCGGGTCCCGAACTCCAGCCCTTTTAGGATCCATTCGAGTTTTTCTTCGGCCCTTTTAGGATCCATTCCGATTTTTCGAAAAATTTGGTTTTTCGTGTCGAGGTTAGTAAACCAATTGAAACATGAGTATCTTTTTGAGGTTTTCAGGTTCGGGTTCGCATTTTCGGGTATTTTCCATTTTTCTGAAATTTTTCAGGATTTTTCGGGTTTTTCATGTTTCGGTTTCGGGTTCGGTTCGGTCGGGGTTTTCGGATGCTTCGGGTTTTAGTTTTGATTCGGGTTCCGTTCTGGGTTTTCGGGTTCGGGTCGGGTTCGAATTTTACCTGATACGTGAAATACCGACAGCGGGAACCGAATCAGATTTTTTAGCATGTTAGTTTGGGTTCGGATTCGATTTTTCGGTTCGGGTTTGGGTAAAATGCCTAAGACTAAATGCTATACTAATTTATCTAGGGGAATATTTCAAAAATATAAATTATTGATATTTTATTAGCTTGTTTGGTGGTTATTACCTTGACCTTAGGAGGGGCATCATGCCATGGTTCTTTCTTCTCTGCATCTCTCCAAAGTTTTAATTGCTTCTTTGTCGTCTCATCTCTCATCTTTTGTGTATTTATCTCTAAATTTGATTTGGATTTGACACTCTCTGATTTCTTGGACTCGCCCTATAATAACAATCATATTCATTATCTAATTTCTGTAACTAATCAAAATATATAACTTTACCTTAAGAGGTTGTTGAGTGTTCTGATTGATCCAACTACCAAATTCAGGAAATATACTCATATCTCTCTTTTTGAAAATTTAGTCCCTAAAGAGAAAATGCTGATCCAAAAGAGAGTCTCCGATAGATAGATAGATAGATAGATAGATAGATAGATAGATAGAGAGGCAAAGAGATTGTTATAGATTAAAACGTAACATGAGATAAAAATGCAAATGAAAATGAATAAGGAAGGTGGAGTGGACGATACATTACTTACGGCATAAAGAAAGGAAATTAACAAGAAAAAGAAAAACTAGACAGTTCAAGTCCTGTGACTTATATTTCTTGTCGTACAAGTGAGAGCTACATGAAGGAATGTTTCTACTTAGAAATTAGAAAACGGTTCATGTTGTACAAGCCCCTGAGGATTTGTGATTATTCAATTTCCGAACCATGACTAATTCATACATACGAGCTATGACCCTTGGGGAACCTATAAGCAAACCTTAATTTCCTTGATATATCCTCAACTTGGGGAATTAATCCCGTTCTGTAGGTCTAAATTCGACAAGAACTTCAAGATGATGAGGAACCACGGAGAGTAGAATGGATTAAAGCATACAGAGAGCGACATTAAGGACATGACACGTACAAGATAAGACTTTTGAGTTTGCGAAGAGCAGACAGAGGATATGATAGGAACGTAACAAAGAATACACTGAATGCCAATAAGAAGATTAAGAAAAAGTTTAAACTAAAAAAAATGATTAAGAAAAAGTTGAAACCAAACCAAAATATATAATTTTTCATAGAATCTCATCTTCCTCTTCAAAATCGTTGTTGAGATAAAAGATAATAAATGTTCCACATCGGAATATTAGACAAAAAAATGTCTATGTGATGTCCATCTCCAAAAAAAACTTGTATGAGACATTTTCAGAAAAAGTCCAACAACCAACATGTAATCCAAAAAAGATAATCTTATATTAAGAGCATCCCCATTAATGATATGGAGCGGGTGTGATCCCCAATGCAATTTTTAATCTTTTAATTTTTTTTTCGTTTTAAAAAAAAATTAATTAAATCTACCAATCGTGGGCCGCCACGTGTAGTGGGGCCCGCGAGAGGTTCACAAAAGATGTTCACAAATGGCAACTCTTTTGAACCAATATAACCAAAATAATAATTTTATATTTTTTTTCTTGTGGAGAAATGTGCATAAACCCCCCCCCCCCATTGAACCTTCAATGGGAGTGCTCTAAGGGAAGGGATTAATACCTAATATATGATGGACATGTGGCCACATCTGATCTGGAAGGGGCGTTTGGTCCATGAGGCGTCTGGTTAGTCATAAGGCCATCTTTAGCGCAGTCTCTTACTGCATCTCTTAGTTAAAAAAAATAATAAAAAAATAGAAATTTTAAGAAACCGTATTCTACAGATCTTAAATAAAAACCGAATCAAGTTGGTTTCTTCCACTATTTCGCGGACCCCACCGCCACGTGGCGGTCCGCGATTGGTGGGGCTTTTAAATTTTTTTTAAAAAAAAAACGATCAAAACAAATAAAATAATAAAAAATTAAATTTAAGAAACCCTTTAATGAGGTTCTCGGTTAAAGATGCTCTAACGTATGTTTTTCATGGTGTTTATTAAATTTCTAACATCGAAAGTTAATAATTGGTGGATTTGTGTTAAATGTTCCACATTTAATGATTTCTAAAGTTGTAAATAAAGGTTTATAGGTCACTCTACTCATTATCAATATGTTTGGAATTAATGATTCAACGCTAGAGCTTAGCTTAGAAACCCTAAATACGAATATAAACAAATTGCTATTCATGAAGTCAAGTGAATAGTATTATTATATATCACTAGCTTTACTAGCATGTTAACAGAATGTTCCACTCAAATGTATAAGAAAACAGCTATCCAATTTTTTTTATAGAAGATGCTTAGAGCATCTCCATCTATAAAAAACTCTAATGAGTTTTTTTAACTAATATAATATTAATATTTTTAATATAGTTTTAGTTGTAGAATTTAAATTTATTTTTAAAAAAAATTAAAGCAATTATAAAGAGACATGTGGTGTATGGGTTTCTCCACAAGAAACCATAGTTTCTCAAACGAGAAACTCTCTTCTTTCTCTCTCTTCATTTTCCATTATTTTTTATTTGTTTAGTGCTAAGATACTCTTTGAAAAACTCTCAATGTTCATGCTCTTAGAACTGATATAATATTTTAGAATACTATTGAATATACCAAAACGGTATACTCGGTATATGGATATATATCGGATTTGGTGCATTTGTTAAGCACGTCGGATCTTGGCAGCCTGAGTTTGAAGATCTTCCATAAGAGCCGTGGTGGTCTTGACAATGAACCAACGAATGTACCAAGAAAATGGTGGCAGATTATAAAAGGAAGAAGGCGTAAACCACATTTTCATTTTCACCTTTGTCGCAATCCTTCCTTGTCCTCCACTACATTTTTCGTATTCTTCTCGACTCTTCGGTTCAATATGCTTGCACAAACGTTTTGAATCTATGTATATTGGCTCCATATCAAATACACCGAAGAAAGTATGCATGTACTTCATTGAGTTTATTTGAAAATTTCTTCCAAAGTGTACCTACCAACAATAAGCAGAGAAACCCATATTAAATTTTTCCAACATTCAACCGAAAACGAACAGTTCTCGTGAGAGATAAAGATAAGTTACTTACATAAAGCTCATTTCGTTTTTCGGTGATCGATAGATCTAGTGGGATTGTTATAGACAACCAAAGGAAGTTCCAAGACAAAGCTTTCTTCGATTTCACGGCTAGCCCGTAACTTTTATCCTTAGACGTAACTTTTCTTGATATGTTTTTCTTCGTAAAGATATCATCACTCTCAAATATAATTTTATAGCTATGCTCATTTGAATCAAACAAAGAGATTGTTTAAAGAATAAACCAGAAGTTCGCGGCCGTTAATAATTCTGGAGGATGGTTTGTTGTCCGGATTAGTTACTACGTCGAAAGCTACCTCAGGAGGCAATCCTAATGTAAAGTCAATAACTACTCGGCTATCAACCCATATTCTATCACGTATTGAAACTTTTACCTTCAAAACATAAACAAGAAAAAAAAATTGTGATATTCATTTTTGATTTCTACTAATTCCTCTAAAGGAAAAAGAAAATTTTAGTTATTGAGATTTTAATATATTAGCTTATTTGGTGGTTATTACCTTGACCTTAGGAGGGGCATCATGCCAAGGTTCCTTCTTCTCTGCGTCTCTCCAAAGTTGTAATTGCTTCTTCGACTCATCTCTCTCCATGTAAGCAATTATCTTCGATTTAGATGTGTCATTCTCAGATTTTTCGGACTCAGCCTACAACAAAGAGGAATGATCTAATTCCTATAACTAAATCAGAATATATAAAGTTTCTTTTAATTTGAGCTCTCTAATTGATGGAAATGAAACTGACCTTAGGAGGCTGTTGAATGTTCTGATTGATCAAGCCACCAAATTCAGGAAATATACTCATCTCTTTTGCTCTTAGAGTTTAGTCCACATAGAGACAATGACCGAATCTATTAAAGATAGATAGACAAATAGATAGATAGACACTTACATAGGACAAGACGGAAACAAGATAAGATTTGGCTTTAAGGATGGATTCAAATTTATACAAAATATTAAAGAAAAAGAGAAACTTGGCGGCACAAGTCTTGTGACTTTTTTCTTGTCGTAGAAGCGAGAACTAAATGAAGAATGTTTCTGCTAAAGTGCTGGGCTCTACTTGAAATCCAAGCATCATGGAATTGATCCGTGACAGATGGGCTTATAGCCCCTCTGGAGTTGGTGATTCTTCATATTTTTTTAGTTGATGTTACACAATTTAAGGAAACATGACTAATTCGTAGTTCCTACAAACTATCATCCTTGAAGCTTTTTGTCGCTAAAATTCGGGGAAAAAAATTATGATCCTTGAAAAATGAACAAGTCTCTGCAAGGATTTAAAGGAGGATCGAAAATGGGATTTGTTAGATAAAGGTGTTGTTCGTTTGTTTATCCACATACTGCATCTGGATACAGATGTCGGATGATGTTCGTTTGCCGCAAATTATAAACATGATAAAGATAAAGTAATTGGATGCAAATAAAAACTCATCTAAAAAATCAAGATATTTTGGATGAACTTGTTAGGAGAGTTTAGATGAGTTTTGTTCATCCAAAAAATTGTAAAAACCGATAAAAACGTAAAAACCGCAAAATCGGACAAAACCGTAAAAACCGTAAAAAACCGTAAAAACCGCGAAAACGTAAAAACCGCGAAAACGTAAAAACCGCAAAACCGACAATTCCAACAAAACTGGAAAATCCGACAAAATCGACAAAACCGCAAAAAATCGTAAATCCGTAAAACCCGTCAAAACCGCAAAAACCACAAAAATCGGAAAAACTGTAAAAACCGCGAAAAATGTAAAAACCGCAAAACCTGCAAAAGCGACAAATCCGATAAAACCGCAAAATCCGACAAAACCGCAAAAACTTTAAAAACCACGAAAAACGGAAAAAATGTAAAAATCGTGAAAACAGAAAACGTAAAAACCGCAAAACCTGAAAGACCGAAAAATCCGACAAAACCGCTAAATCTGAAAAAAAACCCAAAAAAACCACGAAATCCGACAAAACCGCAAAATCATAAAAACCGCAAATCCGTAAAAACTGTCAAAATCACAAAAATTTTAAAACCGCAAATATCGTAAAAAGTGTAAAAACCGCGAAAACGTAAAACCGCAAAACCTGCCAAACCGACAAATCTTCCAAAATCGCAAAATCCAACAAAACCGCCAAAAGCGCCAAAACCGCAAAATCGTAAAATATCGTAAAAACCGCAAAACTGACAAATCGTCAAAACTGCAAAATCCGACAAAACCGCAAAAAACGCCAAAATCGCAAATTCGTAAAAACCGTAAAAATCGTCAAAACCGCAAAGTTCGCAAAAAAACAGACAAAATTGTAAAAACCGCCAAAAACCGTAACGTTAAAACCGCAAAATTTGTAAAAACCGCAAAATAGTATATACCGCCAAAACTGTAAAAACCCGCAAAAATACAAAAACCGAAAAATCGCAAAATCTGCAAAAAAAACGTATAAACCGCAAAATCCGTAAAAACAATAAAAACCATCAAAGCTGCATAATAAATATATTTATGAAAGAGATGAAATTATTTCATAAAAATGTATTTTTATAAAAATGATAGTTTGATGTACCAGGATGCTATTGCAAATGCACAAACGAACAAACTTGCGTTCATATGTTGCATTTAGATGCAAAATGCAAATGTAAAAACGAACATCATCCAGATGCAACAACCAGATGCATCATCCAAATGCAGCATCCGGATGTTGCATCTAGATACACAAACGAATAGAACCAAAATATCTCACATCGGAAAGTTGAAAATGGATTTAGATAATATATAAATGATATTGATCGATCCATTCATTACTAATTCATTTTAAGTTGGAACCGAATGCTGCTAATTTTGCTTTGAGGCTTTCACTTGGGGATGGAAAATGGGATTGGTGGTTCAATATTATTATGGACTTCTTTATTGTTTTCTCTCATTAACGAAAAATAGTAAAGATGTAAAAGTAAGAAAAATCAAAAAGACCACCCAATTATGCACAAATACAAGTAACATTAGGTACTTGCTCCACACCATGTGCGGGAATGAAAAAATTCTAAATTTAATGACAAATTAACGTTGTTTATTGTAAAATTTCCATATTTTTATATTTATTTAAGTTACCATATGTATAGTCTTACGATATTAACATCTTCTATAAATAATACATGTTTAAAATTTACGTTAATGTCATAAAAATGAGTACCAAAGTTTCTCCATAAGGAATAATTTGCTTCCACACTCGAATGATCTTTGCAACGATCTTCTTGTAAGGCTTTATTTCGGAAACTTTTTTTTATTGAACCATGATTAACCTTATTCTTCTTTTGTTTTGAGTGTTTTGATGCTTTGGAATGTAGAGTTGGCTACATCTTTATATAGCGGGTAGCGTATTTGATATTAGAGAATATTCGGAGCATTTTAAAATGTAAAAAATAAATCGTATAAAATCTTTTGTTAGTGATTCTCGAAGAAATATGAGATCAAAATGTGATCACATTAACTAAAAATTTAACTACAAATCGAATGCGTATTCCGGATTTTGCTCACAATTTAAACAAAATGAGATCACATTAAATACATAAATATCAAGCTTACCATATAATCTTGTGGTTGAGAAATTATAAAAATAATAAAACCATGTATTATTGCTAATTATCTAAACTTTTTAATATTAATAAAATGATGATATTTTACTTACCTAAAAGGTTTATGCCGATATTCTTGATAACAACCCAATCGAAAAACTACCAAATAAATATCTGGTACGATTTAGTTATACGAAATGTGATTTAATTGTAAATCAAATCTCATTTAATTACATCTTAACTCATTTTTAATTATTTTAAACCTATAAAATTAATTATTAGTCATTTTGTTTACTTAAAATCAAACATATAAAATATGATAAAAGATGTCTTCTAAGTGAACATGTGAAGTCTATTTTATACAATAAGTTTATCGTTCTTCACAATTCTTATAAACAATATGGGGAAAAATAAAACACCACTTTAAATTTTTTAATGTTTTAGACATATTGGACTTACGAGATTGGTTTATAAAAATTTAACAATTTTTTATTGTTCACGAAATTTAAGAAAATATTTAAAAATATTTTATACTGAAGTATTTATAAACTTTAATCTTTTTTATTTGGAAAATTTAAATGAAAAACGAAACATTAAATGATTTGATTTCAGTTCCTTTTTAATCTGAAAGAAATCAAAACTAAAGAATGTAAAAATAATTATGTTTAACTCAATTCAAAATGTTTTTGAATCAAAAAAAATAATTATTATTCGGTTCAATTTATTTAAACCGAATAGATTCGAAATGTGAAGAAATATGATTTGCAATTGAACATGAGAACTCTATTTTATACTGTAATTTTATTGCTCTTCTATAGTTTCACAATCGATGTGGAACAAAATAAACATCACTTTAAATATTTTCTGCAAATCTTTTTATATTTAAAAATAATTCAAATTAAATATTTATTTATTGTTTAGATTTATGTATCAAATATCTTAACTATTATGAATTGTAACTAATGTCACGATTAAATATAAAATTTTTTGAGTTTTTTCATTGGTTAATAACTCTCCTAATCGCTCTAAACTTGACAACTCATCTTAAAAATTCAAAATTTTCTCTCTCTGTCTTCTCGATTAATATATAAAGATTCGATAATTTAAAATGGTGCAATTTTTAGTGAAATTAAATTTTAAAAATGGCATGAGAACACAAAAGTGTGTTTTATGCTAATCCCTATGTGTTATTATAAACTTCAGCATATTTCCTCTCTTTGATCCCCACAACATTTAACCTCTTTAACAAGATACACAAAAGTATCTCAGAGACTAAAATTAAAACAAATATTTTCAACTTAAGTCGTATACACAAGAACGTGTGATAATAATTGTTCTACCGATCATCTGAAATTGTATTCAAGTTGTAAATAATATATTCATGCATCTTAAGTTCTTAACCCAAAAACTAGTTTTAATCAAGGTTTTACAACTAGAAAATTGGAGATTAAACGAAGGTTAGACAGGGACTAGTATTTAAATTATGGTCAATTTTAGTAAAAGTCAAATCCGATAAGTTAAATAGTATAATATTTGAAAAATTCGGACTGACGAGGAAACTAATTGGATGACCACCGTTTAAAGAATACACGGGATAATAATCAATGTAAGTGGAGATTTTTAGGACATGGAATTAAGTTGAGAACAAAATCCCACTTTATCTCCTCACAAAGAAAACAGATTTGTTACAAAGGTGTATGTATCCTTCTCTCCTTGCACTTACACATCACAAAAGAATCTCTTTAGTAAACTTTCTTTACATAAAGAAAAGAAAGAAAAACAACAAAGAAATGTTCTCTCAATTTTAAAACTTTGGTTTCAGACACATTTACTCTTATTCCTTTCGTTACCTTACCTGTCACTTTTATATGATATATATTAACTAAAAACTTTATTCCAAAACCACTAATGTTACTATTAGTATATACATCACCCCCTAATTTCACATGGAATGAAGCATATTCACATTTCTTGTTCAACAAGTACTTTCTCAATAACCCTCCTTAATCTCTACTCAAGGAACTCCAAAAGATCAAAAAACTTCCACAACATCTTCTTATACCATTTCTTGATTATTATCTCTAAGAACCAAACGAAAACCAAAGCTTAGGAGAGGACAAAAAAAATGGGAGATCAAGGAGTACAACAGATGCAGCAGCAGCAGCCTGTTGTTGTGTATCCAAACTCATACACTAAACAGAATCCAGACCCATCTTCTACTTCCTCGGACTCAAAGGGCTCCTTTGCGACCGTGTTCATAGTTCTAGCTGTAATCTTTGTCTTGTCGGTTATGGCTTGTGCCTTTGGGAGGCTATGTAACCGTAGGGCTAAGCAGCTGCAGCGTAGCAAGTATCCAAAACATGAGAAAGCTTCGTCCAAGAAGAGCCGTGAGATTCGGCCTATGGAGCGTGAGCCTAGGGAGAGAGGTGATTTGGAGTTTGGATTCGATATGAAACGGCCTGAGCCAATTGAGAAACCCTCTGGAAGAGAAGGTGAGGACATAGAATTTGGATTTGATAACAAGAGAGGAGAAAGAGAAAGAGGCAGAGGAGGAGGATCACCACCACCTCCACCGAGTATCAAACATGGAGTGAGGTTTAAGTTACCGGAAAATGGATATCATCATGCTAAAGAAGAAATCAGACATGAAGGTCCTGACTTCGAGTTCCGACCAGGACAGTCATGATCTAAGAACAAACCCACTTTGTGTCTTGTGTTCTTTTGCTTTGGATTGATTTGTTTCCCTTCTTATGTATATGGAACTTTAAGAGCAAAAGCTATCAAAAACTTCTTCTGAGTCTCTTGGTGTGATGCATATAGTATCTAAGGTGCTAAATAAACTCAATATATGTTGAATTTTCTAACCAAGTTCTGTAAGAATCTTTGTAAAAGAATCAACAAATTTATAGAAGAACATTTGTTTATCAGAATACAGAGTTCTTCATACTATCCTCCTCAGCTTTATCAAAACTCAGAATGTAGAAAATGTGAAAGGAGACTAAAGGCGACCTAACAAGAAATGCATCTCATTCGATATACGAAAAATAATGGCTTTACAGAGCTCAAGAAAGTAGCAGAGGTATGTATTACTTTCACCTATTGTATGATTAGAACCGTCGGTTATTGAAAGGTCGAGTTTCAGATTCATTCCCTGAGAAATCAGAAGAGCTTTTGACAGAGTAGTCTCCACTATACAATCTTGAATCTGAGATGTCATCGTCAGAACCAAAAGCCATTTTTCGGAACTGACTCATGTCTTGGTTATATTGGCCTGAGTCATTATAAACTGTGCTTTGACCAACTTTGACTCCGTTGCTAATATCTCCGGAGTCTCCGTCGCAGTCCAATGCTCTCACAACCTTGTTTTCAAAAGGAGATAAGTTTTCAGATGTAATAAAATTGGAATCAAGAACCGTGTAGCGCAAGAACTTGTTGCTATTTACCTGAACCATGCGTGGACGTTTTGGACCAGAATGTCTAACACATGCAGCGGCTGTCTCAATCATTTTAAAGACTTCATGCTCTACATAGTGTTTTTCGAGCCGTTTATCAATCAGTTCATTGATATCTCCGGTCTCAACGGCCTTATGAAGCAGCGGGCGTGCCTGTGTGTTCATGTTTAAGTACTGCATGAGTAAACTAAAGCCAATCTTTTACAGTAACTGAAGAAATGTTTGAAAATTAGTCTTTTACCCATTCGACCAAACTCTCTTCTCCTAGAGGCTGGTTCTGGTCTACTGGTTTCCGTCCAGTTACAAGCTCTAAGAGAACAACTCCGAACGAAAAAACATCGGATCTATCAGTTAGTTTTCCACTCGATGCATATTCCGGGGCTAGATACCTGAACATAAACATATCAGTGTTGATCCATCCATAAGACCAATAAAGATTTAGTCTTGAGAGCTTTGGAATAGAGTTTGTGACGAATGCTTACCCAAAAGTTCCCATAACCCGAGTGGATACATGAGTTTGTGTTGTATCATTGAGTCTTGCAAGTCCAAAGTCAGCAACCTGAACACCGAGAGAGAAACAATCAAACCAAGAACAAGTTTCATCAACTAAAACTTTTCTTAGGCATAGGATGGATATAAAGTTAAAAAGGGAGATTTCTTTTATTGCCTGAGCTTCGTATTCATCGTCCAACAGAATGTTTGCTGACTTAATGTCCCTGTGAATGATTTTCGGAAGACCTGTAATATATAACAACGATGCGCCTAGCTTATGTTTTGGACTATGAAGTGCTTAACCAATAGACAAATGTGAAGACTGTAGCGGTTTCTTAACAGATGGGATGAGGAATCGCTTACAGTCTTCGTGCAGATATGCCAACCCTTTGGCTGATCCTATAGCAATTCGTACTCTTTTAGACCATTCCAAAACCGGCATTCCCTTTCCTATAAAGATACAACGCGGCGTAAAGCAAGTCTAACACATAGAGCTAAAGGTCCTATATATCTATAACAGAAATAGGAAAAAGCCACTCACCGTGCAAATGATGCTCTAACGTTTGATTCGAAACAAACTCATAGATAAGCAATCGATGCGCGTCTGAAATGCAATAACCAACCAGAGAGACCAAATGGCGATGGTGAACACGGCTTATTATCTCAACCTCTGCCTTAAACTCCCGGTCACCTTGTCCACTTCCCGCTTTAAGCTCCTTAACTGCAACAACTTTACCATCATGCAATGTACCTTTGTAAACACATCCGAATCCGCCTTCTCCAAGTATGTTTTGACGAGCAAAGCCTTGTGTTATCTCAGCAAGCTCCTCGTAACTAAAATGAGTCTGGCCAGTTCCGAGGATCGCAGAGTCAGGTGTGGCAGTATATTGCTGATGCTGATGACCTCTTGGGCTTCCATAGCTGTTGCCCGTATACAAATGTTGCTGCGAATTGTACATTGAACCACCAGGACCAGAGTATCCTTTACCATCTACATCAAGCAAAGGTTGTTAGGCTCAAGCTCAGAGATGATCAGAGAGAAACAGAGCAAAGGTTTTTGAAACCTGAATTTACAGAGAAATTGGAATGTGGCAAGTACTGAGAGTGGCCATAGCTATCAAGGTTTCTCTTTTTCTTTCTTCTCACTAAGAAGATGAAAGCAATTATCGCCATGATTGCGAAACCGGCAACAGCCATACCGGCGACCATAGTCTTCCCTTGATAGCCATTTGCATTGGTGTTGTTTGTTGTAGGAGGCGTTTCTTTGGTGGGGGATGTGAGAGATGGAGACACGACGGGTCCACCGGAATCACCTTTAGGTTTGGGTGGTGCTGATTGGAATGGGCTCGGCGGCGCGTTTGGAGGAGTAGCCGGAGGAGAATTTGATGGTCCTGGTGGTTGTTGTGTTGGAGGAGATTTGGTGGGGTTTGATGGTGGAGCCGGAGGTGAGCCTGTAGGTTCTGACGGTGGAGACGGAGGAGATTCTGACGGTGGGTTTTCCTGATTTGTTGAAGATGACGGTGGAGGAGGCGATTGGGCTTTCGGAGACGGAGGAGACTTGTCGGATTTTTTTGGCGGAGCCGGTGGTGTTTCTGAATCCACAGGGGGAGGAGGTGAAGGGGTTGTGGTGGACGTTGGAGGCGGAGGAGAAGGGGATGTAGTTGACGTTGGAGGCGGAGGAGAATCTTTTGAGTCCGCCGGTGGAGGATCAGCAGGTGGAGGCGGTGAACCAACTAACGGAGGCAGAATCGAAGGCAAAGGAGGAACCTTTGAATCGGGAGGAGTAGGCGACGGTTCTGGTGGCGGAGGCGGTGGCGAATCAACCGGTGGAGGAGCAGAGTTATCGGAAGAATCATCCGGCGGCGGAATGGAATCGGCTGGTGGAGAAGAACTCGGTGAATTGCCTGAGTCCGACATTTAAAATATAATTTCTACTTCAAGCTTTGAATTTTTTCTTCTATAGATTCTGTTTTCAGAAAAACAAAAACCCAGAAAATTTTCAAAATTCGTCTAATATTACGAAGAACACAATAATCTCAAGTCTCTCTCTCCTCCAAAATCAGAGAGAAAGAGAGAGAGGAGAAAATGCGAGATAGTGATGATGAGTCGAAGGCACGTCTCGTGCCCTATGATCCTAAAACTCTTTCTCTTTCTCTCTGCAATAATTTTGTTTCCTTATATTGGTTCACTCCTTTATTCTCGGGTTACCGCGTAAAATTAAACGGAAACTAAAAAGTGTTGTCGGACTTTTTCGACCCGGCCCAATAAGTTGTAAGAACGATGGGGGAAGAAGAATGAGATAATTCTTTATTGGGCCTTTTCATTATAAAATCGCTATTTTTTTCACGTTAACTAATAGTACTTGTGTTAGCAACTTAACTAAAAGCTTACGTTGACATACCAAGAAACTTATCATTAAACTCGAATCCGATTACTATTCAACCGGTACATATATTTCTTTCTCAAAACCCTTTAATTTAGGGTTGAAACTAAAACGACCTTATCCGAAAATCTTGAGACCCTTTTAATCATGCTAGCCTGAATTCGAACAAGATTCGGGTGGAGGAGGTGAAATCTACCTCCAACGAGCCTCAACGAGAAGTTTTTAAGTCACACAAATTGTACAAACTTAGTTACAGATTAATATCATTAATTTCAACAAAAACAATTGATATATAGTACTCGGACAAATGTATTGAAGTTTTGAAATATATAAGTCCGGTTTTCTTCTCAAAATAATCAGAGTAATTTTAAAAGAAAAAGATCTAATAGAACTACCCAATCCTAGAACCTCTGGTCAGGAAAGATCTTTTTATAAAGTATTGTCGTACCTATCAAATGTGATAGAGAAGAGGGTGGGCAGCTGCCCCTACAAAATTAAAATAAGGAAAAATTACATATATGCCATGATTTTTTAAAGAAATAATCAGATTTACTATATCTTGTTTTCTTTTTATATTTGTCATAATTTTTCTTCTAAAATTACTATTTTACCCTTTATTTCTTTTGGAAAATATTAAAAGAAAAAACACAAGATCAATCCTTATAAGATGGGTGATTCGAACCCTGGTGGGAAGGTAAAGTTGCTGGCACCATTACAACTCTTCTACAAATATAAATTTTACTGAAATGCATATATAATATGATATAAACTTATATATTACGAATTCTTTTTTAAATTTAACAAATGGTTTATGCTTTTGGATTTAGGGCTTCATGTTTATAATTTAGAGTTTATGGTTTATTTTTTAGGGATTTTGTTTTAGTTTTTTGTGTTTATGGTGTATGATTTAATGTATAGGATTTAGTTTTACTAATTTTGTTTTTGATATATATTTAGTTTATTGATTAGGGTTTTTAGGTTTTGGGTTTAGGGTTTATGGTTTATAAATTAGGATTTAGGGTTTTTGTGGTTAGGGTTTAGTATTTAGTATAAGGTGTATGCTTTAGGGTTTTAAGGTAATTTTTAGTGTTTATTGTTTGGATTTATAGTTTAGTGTGAGTTTAAATATAGGATTTATGGTTTGTGTTTAGAGTTTCGGATTTAGGGTTTATGATTTAGGGTTTATGGTTTATTATATAGGGTTTAGAGTTAGTTTTTAGTGTTTATGGTTTAAGGTTTAGGGTAAGTATTCATATGTTGATGTTTATGGTTTAGATTTTAGGTTTTGGTGTTTAGAGTTTGTATTTAATATTTTGGGTTTATGGTTCAGGGTTTGCGTTTAAGGTTTAGGGTTTAGAAATTAGGTTTTAGGGTTTACTGTTTATGTTTAGGGTTTAATGTATATGGTTTAATGTTTGTAGTTAGGGTTTAAGGTATTGGGTTTTAGGTTGGGATTTGGGTTTTGGGTTTCATATGTAAATGTATCTTGTTTCGGTTTGAGGATTAGGATTTGGTCTTTATGGTTTAGTTTTATTTGATTTTTTTAACGTTAACTATTTATAAAAAAAATGATATTTGGGGTTTTCGTTAAGAGTTTCGATGTTTAGTTTCGAGGTTTAGGATTTAGAGTTTAGGGTTTATGTTTTATTGTTTACAATTAGGTATTTAGAGTTAATGGTTTCTAGTTCACACTTTAAAGTTTAATTTTTATTTTATTTTTAACTTAAATTAATTACAAAAAATTGTGCTTAGTGATTCAATTTTAGGGTCTAAGGTTTAGTGTTAATTTTTGGAGTTTAAGTATAATTTTTCGGGTTTATCCACGTGATAAATTGATGTATAGCGTAAAGAAACTAAATGTTATATACGATGATACTCGATTCTTGTAACGATTGATGTTTATAGCACAATGGTAAGCTCTTGTCCACCTTTGCTTAGCCACCTAAGTTCGACTCTTCACTTCTTCTTTTTATTGCTTTTAATTAAAAACAAGGGTATAAGTGTCATTTTACTTAGATAAATTATGGCAAACACGAAATGCTGTAGAAAAATGTCATTTTTATAATGGCATGATTGAATTATGGCAAATATGTAATTGACCCTTAAAATAAACATATGTTTTGCATTGAAATTGAAAAAGATTTGATAGTTGAAGTGGTGAAATCTTATTCTTTGCCCTCCCCCCCCCCACCACCACCATAAACCATGGTTCAAACCTTTACTAATATATTTTGCATAAATTATACTTCTGGTCATTTCTTTTTCTAGATTCACCACGGTCATATTGATGAACTTACTGCTAAAACAAGAAGGAAAACATTAGAAGTTTTGTTAGGACATAATATCGCAAAATGCAAAATTAAATGAGTTTATTATACCATTATTACAACTTTTACTAAGAGCATCTCCAACTTAACTTCATTTCTTATTCCAAAATGGAATAACTTTAAAATTAAGTTGAGTTTTTCTTCAATTTACTCCAATTTCATTCTATTTTTCAACTCTAAAATGGAGTACAATATAAATTACTCCATAAAAGCAGTAATTTTATTCATTATTTTGTTTTGGAGTAACTTTTTGGAGTTAAAAATGGAGTAGGGCTTGAGCAAAACTCAACTCTATTTTAAAGTTGCTCCGTTTTTGAGTAAAAAATGAAATCATACATTGTAGATGCTCCAAGGATATGTGCAACTCCTTTTATCATAGCAACAAAATCTCTCTTATGTTCATCTAAACTCTAAAGCAAGGTTACTTTGGCACGCTCATAAAATTTTGATCTTAAACAGTCAAGTAGCGCTAACATTATCAATGTATTTATTTCTTTCAATCTGTCAACCGCAACTACAAAGTCAGTATCTCCGGTAATTATCATATTGTTCATTATGTTGTTAAGTGCTTTTACGAATATCTTCTTATATAGTTTATCTCATAATTTATTTTGTAAAAAAAAAAGAAGACTATTATTTCAATCCAAAACAAAAACATGCTAACTTTTGGGTTCAAAATGTAGTGAGGATAAAATTGTAAAATCTCTCTAATATTTTGTTAATATTTTTTTTGTCCAAAACATCGATTGTGACTAAACGAAATAGTTTTACCATTTTTTTTATATCACAACCCTATTTACATTTCTTCACCTCCAAAATTATTCGTTTTGTATTTTTATTCTCAAGTTTCTAAAAATATATTCTTTTGTAAAATATAATAAGTCATGCATTTCATTTAATTAATTCACTATTCTATATATAAATCTCCTACTATTACTTATACCTTTGATAATAATTAAATCACCCTATTTTAAATTTCACATTTTATATGATATTATAAGTTCATTTATCAAATACTCCCTCCGTATCATTTTACTTGATGTTTTAGGAATTTCTTTTTGTTTCAAATTAGTTGATGTTAACAACTTTCTATACAAATATTTAAACCATTTGACTTTTTTGACCAATTGAATTTTACAATGTATTTTCTCATTGGTTGATGTAATTTTTTCATAAATATTTTTTTTATGTAAACAAGAAAAACATAATAAATTTATGTTTTTCTTAATATGTGTGCATAACTTTAAACATCAACTAAAATGATACAGAGGGAGTATATGTAATCAAATTTTCTTTCCTATTTGTTTAAGACCATCTTTAATGGTTCACTCTATTTTTTACTTCAAATATAGAGTACTCAAAAAATAGAATATGTGTTTGCTCCAATGGTTCACTCTATTTTTTACTCTAAAAAAGGAATATTCCAAATATATTCCATTTTCTTTTGTTTTTTAATTTATTGTAAAATCCACAACTTTAAAATATTTAAATTTCACCCTTTTATTTTATTTTATAATAATCATCCACAAAATTACAAAATTACTAAGATTAAAAATCTATTTAAATTAAAATTTTATTATAACACATAAATAAAAGTAGATGACTTGTACATGGTCGTCTAGGTAATATCATCATTAGTGTACTTCTTCCACAAATGATCAATTAACATGTTTCGTAGTGAGAAGTGGACTTCTTTGTCTTTGATTTTTCTATATCGAGAAAATAATTTTTGTAATCGGGTACTTTCATCCTCCGTTATTTCAACCTCCGGAGTTGGAACTTCGTTTCCAATTCCAATTGATGCACTAAGATCGCTTATTGTATTTTTTAATTTTGAATCTATCATGTTATTTTATTTTTCTAATTTAATGTATATCATTAGTGCATTTTAAAATTTTAACTAATTAGTTAATTAATTTTTGTTAATATAATTAATTTAAAAACGAAAATATATAATATATAATTTTATTGGGTAAAAATTGTAAACATATAAAAATTAAGATTTAGTCTGTAAATAAAAAAGTTCTACTCTAAAAATAGAGGAAATGAATAGTGTTACTCTATATTTAAAGTAACATTATTCATTTCTCTATTTTTAGAGTAAGATATAGAGTACCATTGAAACTCATTTTACTTCAAATATAGAGTTTAGAGTAGAAAATAGAATATCATTGGAGATGCTCTAACAGTTGCATTTATTTACCGTAGCATAAATGTTAAAATAGTTGTGATACATTAAAATAGTCTGACTATTTTAGACTCAATGGAAAACATTATATTAGTCTTTCTTAGTTTGCTATATAGTTTATAACCGATCGGTTATAACAGTTGCATTTATCGGTTATATTATATTCGATTCAAGAAAATGATAATGCAATAATAACACAAGAACAAACTACTACATGTTGGGATTCAAATGTTTTTTTTTGATCCGCTACTACTACTGCAGTTACAAATTTTGAGAAACAACTACAAAGACAATTACTTCAGCGGACAAATCTTTTCGTTCCATCTGCTGGCATAACGAACGGTCCTCGCTTGCACCACGCTGAATATTTTTTATAAGTCTGTCTCCATTAATCTGCAATAAATTGCGCATCTCTGGGGAATTGATCCCTGACCTTCTGATATAGAAGCATTAATTAACTCTTGTTCAACCACTGGCTTCTACAAATTCAAATGTTTGGTAAATCAATTTCTGTTGAAGTCAAATTTGGGAACTAAATAATCCACATCATCAAGTTGGATCGTGGGACCATATAATCATGGAATAAATATGTGAATACTGTTCTTATTGTTATTTAATTATTAAAAATCAAATGGTTGCTACATAAAATAAAATAATTATAACTTGTGTGTCACTCTTCTAGTTTCCTCCCCAACACGAAATCATTATTTTCTTAATTTGGCAACAAGCATAGGTACCTTCGTATCAGTGGTATTTTCCACTAAATTGTAATTGGTGTGTGATGTATGATGTCTATATTATCTTCTAGGTATGATAACTAATTTATTAATATTTCTAATACTTCTTCAATAACTTTTGTCTAATCATGAAGGGATGCTAATTGCACATTGCAGTTCAATTGATAGAATATCATTCATATGTATTTTAAGAATATGTATTTATTTCTTGATGTCTTAAAAGATATACAAAACATTGTATTTTAAACGAATCAATATCTCTGCATATGTTAGGTCAACAACTAAACATTTACTTCAATTTGTTTTCGTTCTTTTTTCTTCATTTCCAACTTTCATGTTTTAAAAAAAAATGTTTTATAGTAGTAAAATATTTATGTCGTTTTCTGAAAGGCTAACAATATCCGACGCCAATACAGAAGTCTTCCACCCACCCCCCATATATGAATTTAGATAACAAAATATAATTAGGATAACGAAAGAAAATGGATGATTGTAAAGCTTAGATTAAAGCATAAATTATGTTGGTACATACAAACTTATTAAATATAAGATGGACTAAGCTTACAAGATGGACTAATCTAGAGTCTAGTTGATGTTAATATACATTATAAATAAAAAGATGGAATGACCTAATTAGAGTCTAGTTGATGTTAAAATAAATAAATGTTGACCCAACAAAAGAAGTCTATCATCAGAAGAAAAAAATTTCCTATTTAAATAATAGGTCGTGATTTTGCTAAATTTGTTTGTTTGCTACCAAATACAAAAATGAATCGAAAATATAAACTATTAACAGGGCCGAAAAATATTTTAACATAGTGAAATTAAAATCATAATTTTATTAAATTTATCAAAAATATAAAATGATATTGTTTATGAAACAAAACTAAATCTTTAAACCATACTAAATTCTTATTAAAAAAAACAATACTATATTTCAAACGGACGGAATAATATAGAAAGCATGTGTAGTTTTGCAATAAACATGTGGAACTAGTATTATTTTATAGTATACATTCTTTGAATAATGTGGAAGCCTTGACTTTTATTAGTAAAATTTTGCAAGAAACATGTGAGGACTAGTCGTATTAAGCGTATTTAAAATCACGTGAGTTAGATGACTTAGTTATAATGCATCAATCTAGATAACAGAACCGTTCTGACCAAAAAAAAAAAGATAACAGAACCGTTTAATCCTACCGTCAGTTTGACTTTTGACCAAGTTTACCAGTTTAGAATGGGTCAACCACCCCTCTCGTGAATTAGCCAACCATCGATAGCAAAGGTTACGAGTGGGGAAAAAAACCGAAATTATATGAGAAACCAGTACCGAATCCGAACTATCTGCTAAATATACTCGAACGAATCTTAAACTTTAATATTTGAAAACTGAAATCAAATCCATACTGAATCGAAATATTTCAGATATTCAAAAATATACCAATAACAACTATATATTTAAATATATTTGTATTTTTAGATTAATTATCCTAAAAAAACATTCAAAGATATTGTAACACTCTCTCATCCTCTCCCGAAAACGGCGTGCTACTAACCCTAATTTGTAATCCAAGTAACTCAAAAATCCACGTCTAATAACCAATAATTTAAAAACCGAAACTAATCGAGTCGGAAAATAGATAAAATAATATCTCAAAAATAAATAAAATTTCGAAAACAACACCAGTCTCGTCCAGCTCATCCGATTACTCATTAACCACACGCCTGGAAAAAGAAGGGAAAAGAGGAGGTGAGCAACTTGGGAGTCACTCAGTGAGGTGGGGAATGTTAGGGGAACCATAAGTCCGCAGACCCGGCTTAAGCACTTCAATCACGCAATCTAGTCCTACAACATGCAACAAACATGACACCTACAATACCCAATTAAGGCAAACAATGGTCCTAGACAGCTTCAGTGACTGTCGGCACCCTCCTCCAAGGCTTCCATCAGCATGGGATAAGTGCCCATACACACCGCCGTCGTGGACGATTTATCGATCTTAAGACTACGGACAACAGATCGACTTGCTGTCCGCACCCTCCCACACGCGACTTCGGTAACACAGGAATTCTCCGTTTATGCTCCGCCCAAGTCTGAGGCTAGACTCCGGTAATACAGAAATTCTCCGTTTGTACCCCGTCCAAGTCTGTCTACCCACAAATACTATTAAATATATATATATATATATATATGTATATATATATATACACACACACACACATCATTAGCAATCAACATGCGCATCAATCAACTGTGAAATCATTTATTCCCTAAGTCCGGTTTAACAATAAAGAAAATGACTAGACCCCAAACAAACTCAATCAATCAAACAACACATGTTCCGGTGCTAAATTACGCGAGAAAGAGTGAATAAGGAAAGCCTGAGGAGTATATGGGTCTAGCCCTCACCTTTGCCACAAGTCTGAACTCTTGGCTTGACTGGTTGATGATCCACTCCCGGAAACAAAAACATGGACTAGGAAACCCGAGTTAGACCTCACCCGGAAACCTGCCAAAAAGGGAAACCTGCCCGAAAAAAAAACTTTTCTAAAATGGAAGCTGCCAAATATGGAAACTTGCCATATTTGGAAACTTCCCAAAAACGAAACTCGGAGCTGAAGAAAAGAAACTAAAATGGTAAAACCGAGCTAAACTTGTTAGATCAGACCAAACAGGCCGAGTCCGACGACCTAACAGACCCTAATCGGTCAAACCAACTAACCTAACCGAAGGCTAAAAAGGAAAGAAAAGAAATGAAAGGAAAAGATAGACTTACCAGAAAAAGCGTCGGAGCTCGCCGGGACCTTCCGGAAAATTTTCCGGCACTCCAAAAAGAACTCGAAAAGTTCACCGGAAAAAATCCCGGGACCTCGCCAAAAAAAGAACTCCACCATAGGCGGTGACTAAAAGCCTGTGGGGACTAGCTGGAAAATCGCCCACCTGTGCAGAGCATTGCTCTGACTTGTGAAGGAAATAAGAAGGGGAAAAACTATATTTATAGGGAGAGAATGGAAAGGAGGAAGGATCAAATATTTGATGTGGGACTTTTTAAGAAAAGAGAAAGTGAGATTTTAAATTAAATTGAGATAATGGACTTTAAATGGGCTATGATTAAAAGAAATAAAAAGACATTAGATATGAAAAGATAATGGGCCAAGATAGAGATGTTATATATATCGTAAAATATTCGGAGTTATCCGAAATATCGAAAAAATATCAGGAAAATATTAGAATTTTTTAAAAGTACAAAAAAATATTTGTAAACTATTCGGGGAAGGCAAACCTTTGATCACGTGTGTCCATTAAATATAGCAAAAATACTCGAACTATCAAAAAGATTCAAAATACTTATTATTTCTTCACCCAAATACCCATACCGAACATATATTCATGTTAATTTTAGATATTAGATCATACATTATTCAAATTCATATGTTGTGTATTATTTTTATTTTTACATAATTTAAACGGATACCCAAACTCAAACCAAAATCTATAAATACCCGAATGAGATTTGAACCTCTAACTTCGAAAACTCGAAATCTGAACAAATCCGAACCGATATCCGCACGGTCATCCCTAGCAAATGCAATGTAACAGGTAAAGGAGACGTATTAGAACCGTACCAAAAGAATTTTTAAAAAGATCGAACTGAATGATTACTTAAAATAACCAAAACTATCCAAATATATCCACAACTTCAAATGATTACTTAACTCTACCGAAAATGAAATGAAACCGAACCAGAATTGAAGTAAAATCAAAACGAAATATTTTGAAAATCGAATTATTTTAACTTTTGAAAACTGAAAAATGGAAGACTTAAAAAACATGGGTATCCAAAATCATAGACATCCTAAAAGATCGGATACAGGTAGTATGAATATCCAAATTCACTATCAAAAGCATATTCGTAGTAGTAAGAGTTTGGTAATGGTGGGTAAGGATCGGGTGTTGGCGTAAGCTTGAAACCGAGAAGACTTGCTTGAGAACCAAGCAATCGACTAACCGAACCGAGTTATGATTCAAACCAGAAAAATACAAAACCTTTTTAGATTAGGATTAGAATCTTTAGGAGTTATCTAAAGATTAAGTGGTTTTCCTTTTAGGATTAGGAGTTTTATGTTAGTATTTAAGAAGGTCGAGATATGACCTAAAGGTTTTTGATGAGTCCTCTTGAGTTTTGTTTTGAAAATTATTCAATTCAATAAAGGAGAGTCATTCTTTCAATCTTTGTTCTAAAACACAAACAATGTTTGCTTCAATTGGTATCAGAGCAAATTCAAAACTTGAAAATCGAAATCTTCAACTTTTCTCTTCAACATAATCGATATTCTGGTTTTAGATAAGCAACGATGCTCTGTCCTTTGATACTATGTTTCTTGTGAGAGAGTTACTCTGTTTCTCTTTATCTCTTTCGCATAAACAACTTGTTTCTTCTCTGAGAATCGAAGGAGCTTACTCATAAGACAAAACGCGAAACACGATGTCGGGCGAGCTTGCTCCCGTGACAGGAACATCAAAAGAAGGAGGAGGAAACAACGGATCTTCTTCCTCAATACAATGTCCAATGCTTAGTTCCACAAACTATGTAGTTTGGGCCATAAGAATGAAAGCCACACTCCGAGTCAATAAGGCATGGGAAGCAGTTGAGGTCGAAACAAATGGCGAGAAGAATGAAGTTGCTTTGGCCTTGTTGTTCCAATCTATTCCAGAAAGCTTAGTCTTGCAAGTCGGGGAGCTCGGCACAACAAAAAAGGTTTGGGATGCAATCGAAACAAGGAACGTAGGCGCAGAGAGATTAGAGAAGCGAGGCTGCAAACCTTGATAAATGAGTTTGAGAGGTTGAAGATGAAGGAGACCGATAACATCGATGTATATGCAAGGAAACTCGCAGAATGTCTTCAAAATCTGCTGCCTTAGGAGTTATTATAGAAGAATCAAAGTTGGTGAAAAAGTTTCTATCAAGTCTCCCACATAAGAACTACATACACATCATCACATCTCTTGAGCAAGTGCTGGACTTAAATACCGTGAGTTTTGAGGATATCATTGGTCGTCTAAAGGTTTATGAAGAACGGATCATAGACATCAACAAAACCCATGAATAAAACAACAAGTTAATGTACGAAAACATGGACAATCAGAACCAAACCTATCAAGATACTAACTCAAACCGTGGGAGAGGAAGCCGATTTTACTCAAGAGGAAGAGGGCGTGGACGCTTTGGAAACTCTAATGGACCAAGAGATGCATCCCGCATCACTTGTTATCGCTGCGATAATTTGGGGCACTATGCCTCAAATTGCCCTGACCGATTGTTAAAACTACAAGAAGCTCAAGAAAATGAAAAGGATGATACTCAAGGAGCTGACGAGCTAATGATGCATGAGGAGATCTTCTTGCACGAAAAGAATGTGGAACCAGAGAAATATGAAACGAATCTTGTTGAAGACATATGGTACTTAGACAGTTGAGCAAGCAATCATATGTCCGGAGACAAAAGATACTTCTCAAGTCTAGACGAGACAGTCACAGGCAAAGTTTGTTTTGGAGACGATTCGCGAATTGATATTAAAGGTAAAGGATCAATCTCATTCGTTGACATGAATGGAGAGGCAAGAATCTTGCAAGATGTCTATTCCATTCCAGATCTTAAGAGTAATATTGTTAGTCTTGGATAAGACACGGAGTCTGGTTGTGACATAAGGATGCGAGGAGAAGAACTAGCAATGAGAGACCGTGAAGGTTGTTTGCTTGCTAAGGCCATGAGATCGAAAAATAGACTCTACAAGGTTCGGATGGGATTGGTTAAAACCGCAACTTGTCTGCATACCTCGCCCCCTGACGAATGCAATAGATGGCATGCACGCCTTGGTCATGTAAGCAACGAAACGATAAAAACAATGATTCAAAAGCACCTTGTACAAGGAATCACGGGTGCTAACCTTGAAAAAGGCTTATGTGCATCATGCTTGCCCGACAAGCAAACCCGAAATCCTTTCCCTCATGCATCAACCTTTCATGCGAAAGAGATTCTCTACTTGTTACACGGTGATCTTTGCGGCCCTATCACACTGTGTACACCTGCTGGAAACAGATACGTCTTTGTGATTATTAATGATCATTCTCGATATATGTGGACAATTCTCTTAAAAGAGAAGAGTGATACGTTTGAAAAATTCAAAAGACTAAAGAATTTGGTGGAACAAGATACTAGAAAGAGAATTCAGACTTCCAGAACATATAGAGGTGGAGAGTTTGTATCACAAGAATTCAACACATTCTGTGAAGAATCCAGCATTAAAAGGCATCTCACCGCTCCTTATACTCCACAGCAGAATGGTGTAATTGAAAGGCGTAACAGGACTTTGAGAGAAATGACAAGAAGCATCCTCGAACACATGCATATGCTGAATTACCTGTGGGGAGAAGCGATCCATCACTCGATCTATCTTCTAAACCGAATATCGACTAGATCTCTTAAGGACAAGACACCTTATGAGATTTTTCGTGGAAGAGTGCCTAACATCAGACACCTGATAACTTTTGGTTGTGTTTGTTACGCAAAAATCGACAAGGCTCAACTAAGAAATCTTGACGAAAGATCTAGAATCCTTGTTCATTTGGGAACCGAACCCGGATCAAAAGCATATCGCTTATATGATCCTCAAGAAAAGAAAATAGTTGTCAGCAGGGATGTTATATTCGATGAGGCTAAAGGTTGGATATGGAGTCAACAGAATAATGAGTTTCAGCATGAAGGCTTTGTCCTTACATTAGGGAAATTTGGAAACCGTGGGCTACAAGAAATCGGCAATAGTGAACACGAAGGAGTAGAAGATGAACTGGATCCAGTTCATGCGAGTCCGAGTCATCATGAAAGCTCCATGAGAGAGACACCAGATTATAGAAGCATAATTCGTAAGTCAGGAAGCTCGGATCGTGATGAAGATAGTAGTAATGCTAATGACGATGAACCAAGTAGCCGATATAATGCAGAAACTGTTGATACCATCGGCGAAAGCTCCCAGGCTCAAACTCTGCCGCGACGAACAGGAAGACAGATAGTATAACCCAAGTACCTAGAGGATCTTACTTGCTGAGCTAGAAGGGGAGAAAATGTTACTTTGCATCAACAATGAACCGTACGATTTTAATGAAGCAAGAAAGTTAAGAGATTGGACTCTCGCATGCGAAGATTAGATGTCCTCAGTCGAAAAGAATAGATGATGGGATCTCGTTGACTTGCCTTGTGGTGTAAAACCAATAGGGCTCAAGTGGGTTTTAAAGATAAAACGTAACTCAGACGGGAGTATCAACAAGTATAAAGCTAGACTTGTCGCAAAGGGTTATGTTCAAAAATATGGAGTTGATTATGAAGAAGTTTATGCACCAGTTGCAAGACTCGAGACCATACGCTTGCTTATCAATCTAGCAGCTTCCCACAATTGGGAAATACATCATTTGGATGTAAAGACAGCTTTTTTGCATGGAGAACTGAAGGAGACGATATATGTAATGCAACCAGAGGGTTTCGAGGTTAAGGGAAATGAAAATCAGGTTTATAAACTTAGTAAGGCATTGTATGGGATGAAACATGCACCAAGGACATGGTACAATAAGCTAAATCAGATACTCGTTGAGTTAAAGTTCCAAAAATGTGTCAAAGAGCCCTCGTTATATAGAAAAGAAATCGATGGCCATCTCTTACTTGTAGTCGTGTATATTGACGATCTTTTTGTTACAGGAACAAGTACAAAAATCATCAAGAGATTTAAAGGAGAAATGAGCGCGAAATTTGAGATGATCGATTTGGAAAAATTAACTTACTATCTTGGAATGGAAGTTAATCAATATGAAGCTAAGATCACGGCTACTCAACGTAGATATGCATCACGCATTCTCGAAGATGCTGGCATGGACTCATGCAATCCGACGTCAACACCAATGGAGATGGGCCTAATGCTGTCTAAGTGTGAAACCAAAAGAGAGATTGATGCAACACAGTTTCGCAAAACCATAGGTTGTCTCAGGTAGGCCTGGGCTTTTTACCCGGACCTGAAAGACTCGAACTGAACCGACCCGAAAAGTAATACTCGGTTGGGGTTCAGGTAACGCTAAATACCCGATTGGTTCCCATTCTCGGAACCGAATGGGTATCAGTTCGGTTTGGGTAAAACCCGAAGAACCGAAGGTAACCATTTATACTTGAGCTAATGATTACGCTATACCCGAATATATATGTATACATATACTACTTTCTAACCCTAAGTGTATTTTCCCCAAATTTGAGAAAGAGATCGTGAAACACTGAAACGAGATTGTGGAGACCTTTGATCTTCCTCATTTCGTTCCAAATTAAAATCCTAAGTATATATCAAATCGTAAAACTGGAAAAGCAAAAGCAAAAGCAAAATTCTTCTCTTTCTAAATCTCTTTCTCAGTCTCAGACATCGCCATCGCCTCCTTCAGAGTCATCGAAAAACCATTTTCAATCTCAGGTATGTTTCTTACTCTCTTAGTTTCGAAGATCTCAGCCTCTCACTCTCAGTTCCGATATCGATTTTGATTTATGTTTATGATTCGTATTCATAATCTTACAGTAGATTCGATATTTGCTATCTTGTATACAATATATGTTGTATACACTAGATTAGTATTTACATTAGATTACTAGTTCTCAGCCTCTCACTCTCAGTATTACGCAAGGATTGTTGCTATCTTGTATACAATATATGTTGTTGTTGCTGTTGTTACTTGTTGTTGCTGTTGTATTTTGAGTATGTTTATGTTTGTTGGCACTGATTCATTTAGGCCTGGGCTTGTAACATTTAGATTATGTTTGCACTTTCCATAGCTTGCACCTTTGATTTCTAATTGTAGTTGTTTTGAATCTTCTGTCACATTGTAACAAGAATCCGATTATCATAATTGCAAGTCACAACTTCATTTTTTCTTCATTGAACTTTAAGATTTGAGAAGTTTGATACTTTGATGTCTATTTTGGGCTTTGGAGTCTGGATTTATGTTGCTGTATTTGTAGCTGGAAGTTGGAAGTTTGATACTTTGATCAAAACTTTGTTAGGAAGAATGTTTTCATTTTGGTTCTTTCTTGTTATGTTTGTCTTTCACATTGGTTAATAACTTAATATTAAGATAGATAGATACAATGGTTAAATATCAGGAACTTTGGTTATTATTCGGGTACAATGGGTACAAAGTAACCAAAAAGACCCGAACCCGAATAGGAACCAAAAAAATTCGGTTCTTTTCGGTACCTATATGAGGTAACCATAACCGACCCGAACTCGAGAAGAACCGAACCGAACCGAAATATTTTCGGTTCCTAAATGGTTACCAATATCTTAGAACCGAAATACCCGATACCCGAAAGATCCGACCCGAACCCGACCCGAAGAACCGAACGTCCATGCCTAGTCTCAGGTACTTATTACACACTAGACCTGATCTATCATATGCAGTTGGAGTTTTGAGTCGCTATATGCAATGTCCGAGAGAGCCGCATGGAGTTTCCCAGAAGCAAGTACTAAGGTATTTGCGTGGGACAGTTGATCTTGGTTTGGTATTTGTAGCATTGACTAATACTATACCTAAGTTAGTAGGTTATAGTGATAGTGGTCACAACATTCATCCGAATGACGGGAAAAGCGCAAGTAGCCATATATTCTATCTAGGCGAGAGACCAATCTCCTGGTGTTCACAAAAATAGGACATAGTATCTTTATCCTCATGTGAGGCTGAGTTCATGGCTGCTACTGAAGCCGTAAAACAAGCCATTTGGCTTCATGACTTGCTCTTTGAGATCACAGGCACTGATGGCGAGAAAGTGGTGCTGAGAATTGACAATCGCTCGACCATAGCTTTGACAAAAAACCCTGTGTTTCACGAACGCAACAAATACATTCATTGAAGATAACATTTCATAAGAGAATGCATTGAAAGCGGACAAATAGAAGTCGAACATGTGCCGGGTACTGAGCAGAAAGTTGATATCTTAACCAAAGCCCTTGGGAGAATGAAGTTTAAGGAGATGAGAGATCTCATCGGAGTACAAGACTTGTCAAGAATAGATTTCAAGCTTAAAGGGGAGAATGTTGGCGTAAGCTTGAAACCGAGAAGACTTGCTTGAGAACCAAGCAATCAACTAACCGAACCGAGTTATGGTTCAAACCGGAAAAGTACAAAACCTTTTTAGATTAGGATTAGAATCTTTAGGAGTTATCTAATGATTAAGTGGTTTTCCTTTTAGGATTAGGAGTTTTATGTTTTAGTATTTAAGAAGGTCGAGATATGACCTAAAGGTTTTTGGTGAGTCCTCTTGAGTTTTATTTTGAGAGTTATTCAATTCAATAAAGGAGAGTCAATCCTTCAATCTTTGTTCTAAAACACAAACAACGTTTGCTTCATCGGGTAGCTAAAATCAATACCCATTTTTCTTTTTTCCTCTAAAAAATTTCATTAATAATCATAACATGGATTACATAAAGCCAACAGAAAACATAAATTTCTCCAGAACCAAAAGCCAGCGGATAACAAATACATCCTAGATCCAAAAGTTTGACTAACGATAACAAAAGCCAGAAAACAGTAAAAAGAGAAACACATGATGGATACAATGACCTTAAAAGAAACTCTCGAAACAAAACGATGAAGTCGGAAAAAGCTGCTGAAGAGGCCTACAACCACAACGGACGAAAGTCTAGGATTGTTGAACTATGATTGATTTACCCCACTCATACGATTGAAATTCAAATAAAAACTAATGAATGAGAATCTAAATCCTACCCATCTAATCTTCTTTCGAAAAAGTCTAAATCTAGAACTATACATCCCCACACAAGGTTAACTTTACAAGAACAGATCAATATACAATACAACGGGAGAAAACCTATTATTCACCTAAACTACAATGCGATAGATGGATACTAACTTATAGATTCAACGATCAAAAGAGGAGTAAAAGAAAATATCATATACCAACCAACAAGACTTTACCGTTACTCCTCCGAGATAAACGAGAGCACGATCAAGATCCTAAAACCATCAATTCACAACCAAACCTTAACACAACCACCAAAACAACAAAATCTATCACCTATGATTACCCTCTTACACCCCCTATAATACCTCCAGATTGAGACTGTCGAAACCATATCTGCCTTAAAGAGAACAACACCATCCACTTTTTTCAACGAACCACCATTGTTAATGAGGCACCATTGAAGTCTACCGTAGAAACAAAAAATAAGCGATAAGGAGATACATAGGAAACATGAAGAAAGAGCAAACATTATCACGGGAATTGGCGCTGGAGTTGTACGAGCCACCGATGTCGTGAAACGAGATCGAATCTGAGTTTTTCCCTTGGGAGTTTTTTTCTTTTCTGAAATCGTCGGTGATCAATATTCGTTTAATTCCTTAATTCATATTATATCAAAAATAAATTGGATTATTATTGTTATTCAATTGTTATTCAATTGTTATTATAATATCATAGTACTATAATATATTTTTAAAATACTATCTTTTATAAAAACACGTACTAGATTGAAAATTAAGATTATCCTAAACATAAAAATAATATTCAACAATTTATATATCTATTTTAAATTTTTTTCTAAACTTCACATTTTGTTTAACAAGAAAATGTTAACCTAATTAGAAAAATATTATTGGTATTACTAAATTTCTAAATACTTTTTAATTTTTAGTTATACGAACGAGTAATGTGAGAATCATATAATTACCTTTATTCAGTTTTTACTTGTTTAAATAATATTTTTTTTTATTTTAATGTTAAGCTTTATTATATTTCCCACTCCAACATACAAAATAAATATACTATAACTAACTTACCCATCGAGCTCGAAAAAAAATATAATCTTAGACAAAAGAAAAGGACCAAAAAAGTGATAGCTAGGGGTGACCATTCGATTTTTCGGATGGGTTTGGGTCGGTTTTGTCCGGTTTTAGATAGTTCGGATCTACCTATTTAGAAACCATTTAGGAACCGGTTGAATTTTGGGTCGGTTCCAGTTCGGATTCACAATTTTGAAAAGAACCGAATTGGACCCGAGACCCGAAAAAACCCGAAATAATCTAAATTACCCGAATAAAACCGAATTACCCGAAAAAAATCTAAGAAAATAATACAAATATTAATTTATATATACGTACTAGGTGGTGGTCTGTGCGGATGCACGGGCATGGCGATTTTTGAAAAAATTGATCCTTAAAAAAAAAGATATGGATGACGTATTGGTTATAAGTTAACATGAATAATTCATTGTAGTTGTTAGTCTTAAAAGAAGTTTCATCTTGTAAAAAAAAGAATTTAAAAACGAAAAATACATTATCCGGCGTTAGAAGATCGTCAACGGTCCATTATGAATGCAATGCACCAGACCACCTTATAGAAAAATCTACAAAACAGTGCAAATTTAGTATCGTCATTATTTTTTAAATTTCTTTGTAGAAATTATAAAAGTTAAATAACACAAAGTAATAGAGAAATACCAGATATTTTGAAACACTTCTTTATAGACCACGTTCTTTTTTGTTTTCTGAGGCCTCCCTTCTTCGTCGGTGATTAAAATTTTTAAACCAGATCTTGACCGAACTCTAGAAAGTGCAACATACAGTTTACCGTGGGAAAAAACTGGTTTAGAAAGATATAAACTAACCTTTTGAAGTGATTGCCCTCGACTTTTATTAATAGTCATCTCAAATGCAATAGCGACCGGAAATTGTCTACGTCTCATCCTAAACGGAAACATTGCATCCGGAGGAGAAACTAACATTCTAGGGAGCAAAACTTTTTGTCCAACTCTATCACCAATATGACCATCGCTTCAATAACATGGAAAGCTATTTGTGTAACTTGAAGCCTTGTTCTGTTACATAAACCTTCCTTAGGGTCAATGTTCCTAAGCAACATAACATGGGAAATCCGGATAGCTTGATACTATTAAGAAATTCTTTCGAATATAGCATGCTATCTTTTTCACTTGTATCCGAAGTCTCGATACTATCAACACTGAGATATGTTCGCTCTTCACCTTCAAATAAACACGATAAATTTTTTTAATAATTTAAAACAATACACATTAAACAATTTAGACATTTAAAAAGAAGTTACCTAACATCTGCGATAACATATAATCATTGATGACATCAACATTTATATTCCTCGGGCAAAGTATTGCGCGATCTTGGAAGAAAATCGGATCAATGCCTCTGTCATAAGATTCACTATAAACCTCCCTTACGGTTGTTTTAATAGGATCCTCGCATTCAGTAATTAGCAAATTTAAAATATATGTCAAGATGATACAAAGTTAACAACAAAATATGGTAGACCGATTACCTTAGTAAACAAAAATATATGTCATTTTTTGGATAAATGATAAATACAATCAATCATAAATAAAACTATCATAAGTTGATATATATATATATATATTTTAAAATACATTTTGAAATTATATAAATTTGATTATTTTATCATTTAATGTTTTGGTTTCTTAATCCTCGAGCAACTTCTATGTTTCATTATTCAAAGACATATAAAGATGAAGTGTCAATTGTTAACCAAGAAATACAAACACGATACCCAAACCGAAAAAACACCATAAAATAAAAAACAATAAAGTATTATAAAAGATGACTAAGTTATAAAAGACTAACTAATATGATTTTTTGGAAGGAATAAAACCGAGAGATGAGAGATTTACATAATCTTAAGTTACTTTTTTAAATTTTTATTATTTTTAGAATTTTGAGTAGGGTTATGTTGATCTTTTTTTTGAGGTAAACTATTTTATAAAAGCGAAAATAATAGATAGCCAATTAGAGGACGCCACATATGCGAAAACATATTTTTGAGAATTAAAAAGCTCCAGAATTGCGCCACATCACCTGCAAATTCTGTGAGCGCGACACGTAAGCGAACGACTTCTCATATAATATATACAAGATTTTTACCCGCGCAACCGCGTGGTTTTTTATGAATTATATATTTTAGTGATCATATTTAGATTTTTCGAGTATTGGGTTTAGAGTTTTCGGTTATTTCGAGATTTGAATTCAGGTTCAAATTTAAAACTTTTAGATTTTTCAGTTATACAGAATTCCGGTTCGAATTAGATTTGAGATTTTCAGATTTTTAGGTTTCTAAGGATACTCGTATAGCTCATGTTTGAAACTTTTATGATTAGATTTGAGATTTTCGGATTTTTAGGTTTTGAGCTTTGAATTCGGGTTCAAGTTTAAAACTTTTAGATTTTTCAGTTATATAGAATTCTTGTCGGATAAGATTTGAGATTTTTGGATTTTTAGGTTTCTAAGGATACTCGTATGACTTCAGTTCGGATAATATCTCATACCTGAAATACGTTAAAAAAATGATTAAATTTAAATGTTTATAGTTTGTATAAATTATTTTTATAAATTTTTATAGGTTTTTCTATTTTTATCACTTTATGTTTATTTTGTACTTTTGCAACAAATTTTATTTAGAAAATAATAAAATTGTAATATAATTATTTTTAAAAAATTATAGATTTATTTCAAATTTGAAAATAAACTATATTTAAATTTGGTGAAAAATGATGATTTTAAATTATGTTGCTTCACAATTTTTATAATGATTATGTGGAAAGAATATTGGAATATTCTAATATGTTTGTTGGAATATATAAAAGATTTATTAGAGTTATTTTAATTTATTAGATACATTTAATAAAATTTCTAAAATATTTTCAATTTAAAAAATCACACATAAAATGGTTTATGTACTTTCCTTTTAATAAGATAGATATAGATATATCATTAAAAATACGAAAATATATATGCATATTTGGGTATTCGGATACCATGGTTCCGGTTCGATTCGGGTATCTGAATCATTTTAATTAAGGAATTGTTCGGGATTTTTCGGGTTCAGTTCCATGTTATTCGGTTCGAGTCCGGATCGGATTTTTCGGATTCAAGTTATTTGCCCAGTCCTAATGATAACACTTCAAAATACAATTGAAGAAGAGAAACTGAATTCGAATATGAGTTCAGGAAGGATAGTAAGTGATTCCTCATTGTGCGGTCGATCTGAAATTTCATATCAGAGATGAAAGTTGTGGTATTGTTAAAGATTTTTGCATTTCTTTCACTCCATAGAGCGTATACTGTTACCTGAAGAATAATAAACAAATTTTTTTAAAACTAAACAAATAATTCATAAAATTACAGCCTTTTTCACCGGCGAAACCTTTCGAAAAAAGCTACTGTCTTCGCCTCTGGCGGTTGTCTAGAGATAACGTCGGAGGGCTTCTCCTCCTTTGCTATAGTTTCTTTTTCTCTTGCTTTGCATTATCCCTCTCGTTACTCTTTCCGATATGCTCGATTTTCTGGATCTCGGACGACAACATCCACATCTGATCAGATCTTGTTATCGTCATCGTGGTGTTTGGACTGTCGGCGAGGAGGAGCCGCAGTTGGTGTTAGGAGGTCGGCTTTTAAGGCTTGATAGTTAGGGCTTAGACGATTTTCTTCTTAGATCTACGGAACTCCTTTATAGGAAGCAGCGCGTGGTCTTCGGTGGTGGTTCTGCCTCCGTTAGTCTCGACTCCTCTGTGTTTATTCAGTCTAATTTTTAGGATTGGAGTTTAGTTTGTGGTTTTCAGGTTTAGTTTCTCTTTAGATTATAGATTAGTTGTTTTAGAGAGTATTTGTGTCTTTTTGTTCTTTTTGTGTGGAATGTTAGTTTCCGGCTTGCTTCGTGTTGAGCTACGGGATTTTCATTCCTGTGTTGGTTGTTGAAGGGTGTTTGTTAGGTTTAGAACAAGACTCGATTTTCAATGGCAGATTTGGAGGTTTAGGCTCTACCCTTTTGCTCGTTCGGAATCGTTGGCGATATTTCGGGTCAAATGTGGTGGTGGGTTATGGGTTCGCTACTTGGATGGTATTTCGCTGCAACGGTAGCTACTACAACAAGGCGAAGCAGTGGGATCGTCTACTAGTTCTTTTCTTTGCGGGAGGTGACCAATCTTAGTCCGTAGTTCGCTAAGGTTGGGTTCGCGAGGATCCGTGTCAAGAGCTAATATTTCTCTTTAGCGTTTTCCCTTCCACTATCGAGGATCTTCCTTGAGGCTTCATTATGTTCGGAGTTTCCGCTCATTGGTGAAGGCGAGTTGGAGTGGTAGTTGTCCGTTGATACAGTTCTATTGAGGTGTTCATCTCTGCTGTCATGTGGTTCTGTAGAGTTCAAAGGTGACACTCGTTTGGTCTACCTAAAATCTCTTGTCATTCAGCCGTTTTCAGGCTTTCAGCGCTAAAATGTTCTATGGAGTGATTGCTTTGTGGTACTGTCGTCTTCGGTTCAGCTTCAGAACCTAACTCTTTTGTTTGCCTTTTCGATCCTCTTTAGTTTGGTTTTTTACTTATCTTTGGTTTATTACTTTCATGTTGTCGTACGTTTTCATCATTTTTGGCTCTAGAGGTGCTCCTATAAATTCGCCGGCTTGTGGCTCTAGAAAGGTTGATACCTTTTCCAGCCTTGCGCTTTTCTATCGTGTAACTGGAATGTTACATCTCAATAAAATCTAGATGGAAAAAAAAATTCATACTACTCTTATCTGATCTTTACCCGTTAACTCGGATTGTGTAGAAGATGGGTCGGATTACCGATCCAAAATGCTCGGGCCTAAGCGAGACCGTGATCGCTAGAAAATCTTCGTTACCTAGATGACGCATGGATCTCAAAGAAAGCTTCCACGTCACACAACATGTCAGACTCGTTTCTTTCTTTCCCAACAAGTTTTGATGCAAAATTACGACTTTACCACTGCGTTTGGAAAAGCCGACACGTTATCGTTGGTGACAAACACAACGGCAGCCCAACCACTACTTCCCTCAGCCCATCACGCGCTTTTACTTTGTAAAGTTAATAATACCAAAAAGAAATTATATGAACCGATCTCATGAATGACGTATCTAACTTTCCATGTTTTTACAAAATTATATTATTGTGGCGCCCGAAAAAAACGAATTAAGAAAACGGTTACCAAATTATTCGATGAGAAAGATAATTGCAATTTCAGTATTAATTCTTTAAAAATACTATAACATTTAAAATATTTTTAGAATTTAAAACGTGTTAAAAAAAGATTAGAATGAGTATTTTATAACAAAGACTTAAATGGTAGATTTTTTAGAATATAATCCGAACTATATATGAAATACTTAGTTACGACCATATACTCCCCTTGTCTCATAATAACTGATGTTTTAGATAGAAAATTTCATTTCAAAATAATTGATCTTTTGATTTTTTTATGTGAAAAATTAATATTATTTGACATCTGCGACCAATTATATTATGCGGTTTTTTTATTGGTTATTTAATGATATTTTTATATAAATGAGATTAAATTTATAAGAATTTGCATTTTTTTAATATGTGTGACTTAATTTTAAACATCAAATAGACCGAAGAAGTATAATCTTTTAGTTGGTAAAATAAGATTTATAGGCTAATATTGTTCTTATATAAATTTTATGAAATATATGATTTTTTTCTTTTATCTTTTATTTAATTTTGGACTTTATTGAAGGATAGTAATATGTTGCGCTGTCCAATTTTTTTTTTTTAAAAGCAATGAGATATTATTTGTTCAGACTCGGTAACTTTATCTTCATGAGGCACC
Source organism: Anastatica hierochuntica (assembly GCA_900406275.1). Lineage (NCBI taxonomy): Eukaryota > Viridiplantae > Streptophyta > Magnoliopsida > Brassicales > Brassicaceae > Anastatica > Anastatica hierochuntica. The sequence goes on along the minus strand of OVAN01000992.1, from coordinate 8,323 downwards.
AAACCAACCATATATAGGCTAATAATGTCACTGTTTCCCATAAATATTCAAAAGACTTATTTCACTAGCCGTCGTTTCAGAATTCTCCCAGAGTGAGAGAGAGAGAGAGGCGTGACGGTGGCAGTTTCTTGTTCTGATAACCAACGATGCAGGTTGCTTTTCCTTCGCTACCGCCGGAGAAACTTGTCGGCGATGACCGATTAAACGACGATTTCAACAAGTTGGGATTTTCTGAGGAAGAAGGAGAGGAAATCCGAAAGTTGGAGAGATCGTGGAGTAAACTTGAAGAATCCGTCGAAGAAGCAAGAGAGGAAGAAGAAGAAGATGATGATGATGATGAAGACGACGACGGAGAAGAATTTTCGTTTGCTTGTGTAAACGGAGATGGGTCTCCAATAACCGCCGATGAAGCGTTCGAGGATGGTCAGATCCGCCCTGTTTTCCCTCTGTTTAACCGCGATCTCCTCCTCGACGGCGTTTCGGTGACTGACGACGACGGCGAGACTACCCTGCCGCCGGTGAGAAAGTTTTTCGTGGAGGATCGCGACGGAGACGGCGAAGTAGACGCCGATGATTCAGAAAAGGAACCGCGTGGTCCGTACTGCTCTTGGGCCGGTGAAACTGTAGCGGAGGCGTCGCCGGAAACTTGCCGGAAAAGTAACTCGACGGGTTTCTCGAAACTCTGGAGATTTAGGGATCTAGTCCTGAGAAGCAACAGTGACGGAAGAGACGCGTTTGTTTTCCTCAGCAATAACGTAGGCAAGACCCAGTCGTCGTCGGCGGCGGCGGCGGCGAAAGTGACAAGCGAAGATGATAAGAAGATGAAGAAGAGTAAGATAACGACAAAGGGAAAAGAGAAAACGACGTCGTCGTCGGAGAAGAAGACGAAGTCGGCGCACGAGAAGCTTTACATGAGAAACAGAGCACTTAAGGAAGAAGGCAAACATCGATCGTACCTTCCGTACAAACAAGTCGGCTTCTTCACCAATGTGAATGGTCTTAGCCGAAATATTCATCCTTTCTAACAAAATATAAAAAAATATTGAAAATTTTAAGTTTTCTTTTGTTCTATTGCAAAAAAGAATTAAATTAGTTTTTTTTTCTTGCTGCTCCCTTCTGTTTGGTAGACTGGTTTAAATGATACTAGTTGAAAGGTGTACCTGTTTTTTTTTCACTATTTTTCAATGTAGTGTGAAGAGATTGCCTAAAAATTTTGTAAATAAAGAAACTATTAGATTTAATTAAATTTTTGTATTGATTTTAGTAATATTGTATATGTGTGTAGTATCAAATAAAAAACATAGATGCAGTGTGGAGTTTTACCAAATTAGAGAAGCTTGCAATTGAATCAACATGAGAGCATCAGCATGGATCAGAGTTTGAGAGACTGCTTTCATCTTTTCTCTTTTTATTTTATTAAATTTTTACTTATAGATCATGGATGAGAGACACCTAATGTGGAGGAGGTCGGTTAAGAGCATTTCCAATTTAACTTTATATTTTATTTTAAAATGGAGTAAGTCCAAAATGAAGTTAAATTGTTTTTTTTTTTAAATTTGCTCTAACTATATTCTATTTTTAATTCGAAAATAGACCGATGAATAAATGAAGTAATCTTTTGAAGCTATTCCATTGTGAAGTTAAAAATGAAGGAGAGTTGTAACTAGGCATGGGCGTTCGGTTATCCGTTCGGTTTCAGTTCGGTTTTTTCGGTTCTCGGTTTTCGGTTCTTTTGGTTCCCCAAAAATTAGAATCATTCGGTTCCTTAAATATTTCGGTTCGGTTTCGATTCGGTTCGGGTTCAATTCTGTTTGAATTAAGTAACCATTCATGTATTAATGTTCAAATATTTTTGGGCATTTGCGGATATTTTCAGGTATTTTTGAGTATATTTTCGGGTATTTCGCATATTTTCGGATATTTTTAGATATTTTCGGTTATTTTGGTTACTCGTTCGGTTTAAGTTCGGTTTCGGTTTTTTCGGTCCTCAAAAATTGGAACTATTCAGTTATTTTTCAACTACGGTTCGGTTCCGGTTCAGTTATTTTTCGGTTTTTTCGGTTCGGTTATCCGGTTCCGGTTATTTTGTCAAGGCCTAGTTGTAACAAAACCCAACATCATTCCATGTTACTCTATTTTAAAGTAAAATATATTGTATTACATTAGAAATGCTCTAAGTGATAAAACTAGAGATGATGATTTGGCCATTTTAATTCCTCTTTTGAGAGAGACTGGTTTTGTAAGGAGAATTATTTACCCGCTAGTATGATCTTAGCCTGGAGACTAGAACCTCGACAATGAATTTTGCGGTTGAACAGAAAAAAGAAGAATTTAATCCTATTCAAAAGTAGTCAATATTGCACCATTTATTGCACCATTAATTTCTAATCTAAATTTGGGCTAGTTTGGTTTTACTAAAAGACAACTTTCATAACTTATGCAACTATAAACACTAATCTAACATGTTCGAGGAGGACTCGTGACTTAGTGGTCGAGCGTCTTCTCACCAAATTCGGAGGTCACGTGTTTAAAGCTTCGGTCGCGCATATATGCGCGTAGGCCCCGTGTGAAGAACTATGAGCCACCAATCGGTCTGTTGTAATCCGGACCCCTCGTATGCGAGGAGAAAAATCCTGATAATAGATTTAAGACCACCAGACCGGTTTTCTGTAGCCCGATTTACCGACAAAAAAAAATCTAACATGTTCTCTTTGGAAGATCAATACCATCTGTATAGCACGTCCAGATGAAATGACAATGTAGTGTTTCGATTAAAAAAAGTTATTTATTAAAAAAGGACTTTAATTTTTCTTTAATTATATATGTCAAATTTAAGGACTTATAGTTTTTAAAAAGAAAAAATGTTTGTCAGCTACATGAGGTATGACCTAATATGGTGGAAAACATCCAATGTATCATAATATGTGACTAACATCACGAAGTATATGTTAATCATGTCCACATGTACGAACTATAACTTATTACATCAGAAACTACAAATTAAGGTCTAATTGAACTAAACAATAGTTTATGGAGTCAAATTGTAATTAGCAAAAAATTATGTTTTCTCCACAATAATAATAATAATAATAATAATAATAATAATAATAATAATAATAATATAGAAATAGATTAAAAGTTCTCAAAATAAATAAAAAACACTAAAAATTAGACAAAATTTTGAAAAATTCAATTAAATTTCAAAAAATAAAATAAAAATTCTAAAACTAAAAAAAAATCAGAAAATTTATAAAATTAATAAAATATCTTAGAAATTAATGTAAAGTAAGAAAATGCAATTTAAACATTCTAAATTAATGAGAAATTGAAAATTAATTTTATAATTTCTAAATAAAATTTTTAAGAGCTAAATTAAAATTCAGGATTTTTTATAAAATTAGAAAATCAACAAAGTCTTATAAAAGTTACTTTAAATTATGAAAACTAAATTTAAAATATTCCAAATTAATCAAAAACTGAAAATAATGAGATATTAAAAATTTGTAAAAATAAAATCGATGAACTGCTTTAGGGAGTTTGTTGTAAATAAGCGCGAGTTAGCTTAGAAGAAAATTCAAGACATAGAGAGAAAAACAAATTGAAGTAAACAACTAAGTTTTCTTTATTGATTATGCAAATAAATAATTGAAAACTCTAACACTCATATGTATAGCCTTAAAACCGACTTTTTAAACCGTCAAGTTATGGGTCATAAGTCCAATTAAAAACTGTATATTTAAATTACTTTGAAANGTATATTTAAATCACCTTGAAATAACAGAGTTCAACTCTTTTTAGGGAGTTTCCACGTGGCCCTCGTATCCGGCCAACAAAATTACACTGATTAGTATGAAGCAGTGTAATTTTGTTGGCCGGATACGAGGGCCACGTGGAAACTCCCTAAAAATAGTTGAACTCTGTTACTTCAAGGTGATTTAAATATACAATTTTTAATTGGACGTAGGACCCATAACTTAACGGTTTAAAAAGTCAGTTTTAAGGCTATATATGTGTTAAAGCTTTTAATTATTTATTTGCATAATCAATAAAGAAAACTCAGTTTTTACTTCAATTTGTTTTTCTCTCTAAGTTTTGAGTTTTCTTCTAAGTTAACTCGCGCTTATTCACAACAAACTCCCTAAAGCAGTTCATCGATTTTATTCTTATAATTTTTTTATATGTCGTTATTTTCAGTTTTTGATTAATTTGAAATATTTTAAATTTGGTTTTCATAATTTAAAGTAACTTTTATAAGATTTTGTTGATTTTATAATTTTATAAAAAGTGCTGAATTTTAATTTAGCTCATAAAAATTTTATTTAGAAATTATAAAAAAAATTCATTTTTTCATTTATTATTTTTTTTTCCAACCAAACATTAATTAGATAAAGTCCCCCAAATTGGCTATCCATTTTGGTGGATTAGCGTCTACATAAGTAAATTCTGAGAATTTAAAGCGTGAGCCTCGGGCTAGACTATCTGCTTGTGTGTTCAAAGAACGCGGAATGTGAATCAAGCTGAAGGCTGGAAAAAGACCACGAAGAAGCTGGAAATCCTGAATCAGCGTATAAAGGGTTGGCCAACCATCTGGGTCTTCAAAGATGCTTATAAGCTCCGCACAGTCTGTCTGGAAGGTCTGACAATCTATTCTTCGGTCATGTACTTCTATCATCGCCCATAATAAAGCTTCCATTTCTGAGTGAAGCGATGTGAGACTCCGACGTTGGCCTTTTGCTCCCAGCAAAATTACCATATTATCTCTATCTGTGCAGATCCATCCAAGCCCAGAGGTGGGATCTGATTGTGTCCAAGAGCCATCTATTCGACAGATTAAACCTGTCGATTGAGGTTCCACCGGTGGCTGTTCTTCGTCATTATGGACGAGAATTTTCTCTTCCTCCCAAGCTGCTAAATCTGTTTCAGCAGTCCTTTCGATCTCCTCTACATCCATTTGTACCCCTTGAAAAACTTTATGATTTCTTGCTTTCCATATTAGCCATAATAACCGTGGGAAAAGAGCGTAACGAGACGGATCATGGGTTCTCAGAGGACTCCGCCAAAAAAGATAATCCATATTAGAGTAAATTGAGGTTGTTGGAAATGTCTCCATCCTCTCTGGACGTTTGAAAGCGTCCCAGATACGCCTGACAGTGTTGCACTCGAAGAAAAAATGATTAATTGTTTCCTCGCATGAACCACACCGTTTATAGGTTGTGTCGCATCCTATACCTCTATGAATGATTTCCGTAGTTACCGCCAAACTTCCTGTAATAATTTGCCAAAGGAGATGTTGTATCTTCAGTGGGCATTTTATTTTCCATGTGAAAGCCTTTAAATCTTCCAGACCTGGGCCCCAACCATTATTATTGGTCCTAGTTATTTCCATAGCGTTAACATCAATAATCCGATTATTAGAAAGTAAAACATCAAATTTTATTTCATTATTATAAAGTATTGCAAGGCCACCACTTAAACCACTTGGATCCACGATGTACAAATTATTAAAGCCAAATTCAAACTGAAACTTCTTTAAAGTAAAAGAAGCTTGTTTAGTCTCTGACAAGAAAACAATATCAGGTCTAAATTTTTTCCACAGGTCCCTCAAAGTATCTGCTGTCAGATCTCCTCCTAGACTTTGAGAGTTCCAACTAAGTATCTTCATGGACATTTCGGTGGTTCTAGGAGAGCCACCTTCCCTTGCATAGTAAAACTCATTTGAGTGCTCGATTCATAACAATGCCCTATGTTCACTCGTCGAAACTCAAAAATCACCCAATTCGATATAGCCCCACCAATATCTAAAAATCCAAAAATCATCACATTAACGTTACAACCATAACTTATCCAAATCTTAATCCCCAAAAAACCATTGTTAATCACTATGACACACATACACAGTGGTTCCCATGCTCTCCTCATGTACAATGTATAGGAAAAACAATAAGCCTTTAAAAATATGTGCTTCATTGACCGAGATAGAGAGACTGAAATACATAACAATGTTTTCACCAACACATGTCTTAGAATACTATCCTTACATATTTCAATCAAGACTATTGTTAACCGAAATGAAATTACAAACAAGAGAAGCACAATTCTAGCGATTGCCCGTGAGAAACCTACCACCGTAGCAACTAAATCCGATAAAAAACCCCCCACGATCTCCTGACCATTGATCCAGATCCAAACCAGCAAGTAACCTTGTTGAGCAGAACCCTGTATCTGCAAAACTAACATAGCTGGTCGCATATAATCCATCGTTTCCGATGTGCCTAACTCCTGCCTCTCCCAGATTACCTGCCCGAGCCTCAAGCTCTCCCCAGTCAGATCCAAAATCACCTCAAACCATCGTGAGCCTCTTGCCCCGATCTGAGCCTTCCCCTCAAATCCTTTAAACAGCCATCGAAACCCTCTAAGGAACCCTTCAAGTCCATGACCCAAATCCAGAGAATCCTTCAAAAGCCGTTCATCGCAAACACGAGGTTCCACTCCCCCACCGCTGGAGGAGATAGTCGCCGTCACAAGCCCTCGATCTGATCCCATCGGTGAGGAACCATCGTGTAACTCTGCATCTCCACTCACCCGCGAGAATTTTGCTACCTTGTCTGCTCCGCCATTTCCCCCATCACGGAGATCCGCGACCATCCCTTCCTGGCATCTCTTCCTGGCATCTCCTCCCTCCGAGAAACCTTTATGAAGAGCCCATGAAATCCTCTTTGAGATCCGAGAGATCTCGACCCCATCAAAACCTTGATTGGCACCAAATCGTTCCCAAATCTCCGATCCCCTGCACCCTAGGCTCCTCCGCGTTGCTCCGTCGTGACCGCCGACAATCGGAGAGATGACGTGAGCCATCACCGCCGTTGAGGCGTTATCGTCTTCAAAATCGCCATTAGTTTAATTTAGCATTTTTTTCATTTATTTATAATTTTTTAAATTGTATTTTATTACTTTAAATTAATTTTTAAGATTTTTTATTGATTTATAAATTTTTTTAATTTTTCTTTAGTTTTAGAATTTTTTATTTTATTTTTTGAAATTTAATTTAGTTTTTCAAAATTTTTGTCTAGTTTTTAATATTTTTTTATTGACTTTTAGAATTTTTAATCTATTTTCTATATTATTATTATTATCGTGGAGATAACATAAATTTATGCTAATTACGATTTGATCCCATAAACTATTATTTAGTTCAATTACATCCTAATTTGTAGTTTCTGATGTAATAAGTTATAGTTCGTACATGTGGGCATGATTAACATATACTTCGTGATGTTGGTAATATATTATGATAAATTAAATGTTTTCCACCATATTATGTCATAACTCGTGTAGCTGGCAAACATTTTTCATTAAAAAATAGAAATACGTATGACGGGGTCTTTAAAATTTTGAAAACTATTCGACTTGATCAAATATACCGCTAATAATATTTTTAAACATGATCTACAAATAATTTGAGACAGTCTTGCTTAAGAGTTAAGACTGAGTATAAATCTTAACAGAGGTTTTTGATACAGTCTTGTCGGGCTATGAAAATTGGGTGCGACGTTTTTCATCTGTTACGTCAGAAGTGTTCTGTCTTCAGCATTTTATCTTTCATTTTTATATTACCTATCCTAATTGTTCTATTTCCTATAATGCAATTGTGTTAAACATAACTAACATCCAGTAGTATTTCATTGTTTACTCCGTCGAATATGACATTGGCAGTAATTTGGAACAACGGAACTTAAACAACAATAACAAAATATATATGTTGAAGTCCTGTTGAAGATCACGTTCACAATGACGGCATGGACGGTGATGACGGCGCGGTCGGTGCGAACGGCGCGGACGGTCACGGTCGGTGGCCGTAAGATTTTTCAACTATTGTATGCTCACCAAACCTCTATAACCATTATAAATAGATGGCATGGTGAGAAGATGAATCTTATCCCAAAATTGAAAAAACACAGAGGAGGAGAGGTAAAAGGAAGAAGAAGATTAAACAGAGAGATAGAGAGAACGAGAGTTAATAAAATAATAATATTATTATTATTATTATTATTATTATTATTATTATTTTTAGGGAAAAAGTTTGCCAGCTACACGAGGTATGACCTAATATGGTGGAANAAAACATCCAATGTATCATAATATGTGACCAACATCACGAAATATATGTTAATCATGCCCACATGTATGAACTATAATTTATTACATCAGAAACTACAAATTAGGGTACAATTGAACTAAACAATAGTTTATAGGGTCAAATCGTAATTAGCACAAATTTATGTTATCTCCACAATAATAATAATAATAATAATATAGAAAATAG